>JAZGTJ010019899.1:0-10667 GCA_036877575.1 Botia almorhae | reverse complement strand
GATAAATGCATGAAGCGCCAATGCGCGCCCCAAACCATACAGTGCATACACAATAAGCAAACAAACAGTGTCGTACGTTATATGCACAGATCAGGAAGCATAGAAACACGTTTGATGTTAAATAAAGGCAGTTAGGATGACAAGAAAAGGGCAAAAGTGGGTCGCGATGCATCACATGGAAATTTTTTAATGGGTGCAACAGAGCCGTTAATAAGCCGCAGCTCCTGTCGCTCCGACCGGCGCTTTCAGGGAGATAAACCCTTCAAACGTGGCTTTATTTCCAACACGACACAAAACGTCAGGGTGTGGATTGTTTCGTTTTGGTGTGCAAATATGACTAGGTTTAAATATACCGGTTAGCAGTTAGCCCATCCGCGGGCCCGACCTGCGACAGCTTAAAGACATCACAAGGCAAATATCACCGATTTAAACCTTATTCCATCCCATGCATCGTTTGAAACACCAGATTTTATTATTATTGTGTCATCCTATCAGAGCTGGTTGGCCATACCAGCGTGTATAAAGTGACCCACACTATTGTTCGCATATAAGAGCTGTTTATTATGACTGAGCCCGAGGCCCTCATATTAAACGCAGTCGCCTCTGACAAGAGGAAAACGCTTAAGTTAAAATCCCCAAAAAGAGAAACGGGGGTGCATCGGTTACCTGCTTTTAGTGAGGGAAGACCGGGCGACGTTCACCAGCGGGCACCGATGTTCGCTCATTACTCTCCGGGCTTTGAAACGCCCCCGAGGGCGTGGAAACAGAGAGGCGGGGAGGGGGACGCCCGGCTCCCATTCAAACTACTTCTGACATTTACTAAAGATTGTATTATGTTTATTATATTATTAGTTTGGTTGTGTTTCTATCTATTAAACATAACTGCCGTAAAGACTGTCTAGAAGTTAGAATTTGTTCTTTTGTGGCACGACATGCAATATTATTTTGATGACGTGACGCTTATATAATAAACTCCAAGAACGATCCCTCCTTTACTTACTCTTCATTTGAATATGAGATATTTTACGGGTAAATGTAAATAATAACACTGCCGTATTTATCCATATTTACTAACGGGGAAGTGTACCTGAATGTTGCCATGGTAATGTTTCATTGCAGTTTAGGACTGATATGTACGCGCACCCAAACAAGGTACCAAAATAGAAAGACATGTATATTTAAATGGAAAATATGGGCGGAGTGAAATTTGATTTTCCGCGTCAACACAAATGACGAAACACGCTTGTGCATTTTTCAAAAATGACGAGACTCCGCCCAGCGCTGACGACGTGTTGCGTCACGTATCCCTTCGTACCCTTACAAACAAGCCCTCGTGTTTGTTTACAGGCTGACAGAAAAACAAATATATTTGTTTAAACCTGTGTCCCTGTCTGTGAAATGTAGGCTAACAGCCCGATCATTTGAGATTATGAGCATCAAATGAAGTCTGCTTACAGAATGATTGACAGATGGTTAAACATCTCTTTTTATTTAGCTGAATTAAATGTTTTTTCATTATAATGATGCAGTCACTCAGTTACTGGAACACAAGAATACACCCAGTTTGCTGTGCCCTGAATACTAAGTTATATATTAATATATTATATAACCAAAGTAACCTGACGCGTGTCCAATATCACATGTGCTGTAGATGTTTAGTCACTCTTAAAACACCTTATAGAGCATTAAATGTAACATATAAATTATATAAACGGATTGCTTAAGTTTAAATGGCTTCTTTTTAGTTGTTTTATTTGAGACCTAATAATAACTAAGCTGTATATTCTGTGATCTGTAAACGAAATGATTTGCAAATATACACCAGGACAAAACATTTATAAATAGAATTTAATTTCATGGATTCCACAGAACAGGTATGACCATTCAAAAAAACAAAACAATGTACAGTGATGAAGTAAAACAGGCACAATTTGTGATTTTGCAGAATTAGTTTGTTGATGTTTTTTGCAGACACAGATGGCCTCTCTAAAACTTCAACAAACATTGTACCACGCCGCTTTACAGAACAGCGCTCGGTCTGTCCGTTCAGCAAACACGATTTTGCTCCGCTTGTCAATCTTGCATATTAGTTTCTTCGAAGCGCATGCTGTGAGGTTGTGCCATTTCGAAAGGGTTGTAAAGAGAAAATCAAATGAAAAGCACAAACTTTTCATAAACGGGCAGTTTCTAATCACCATTTATATAGACTGCGTCCTGTTTTTATGACAGGAGTTTTACAGTATCAATTCAGTGCAGAGATAATATATTTTTAAATTCTTTCCATCTTGCTATAATTATAATTAAGATATCTGATATCATTTGTAAAAAGTAAAGAACATCATTTGGTTTTCACAGCTACATGCTTTAGGGGTACTGAAAAATGAACCAGAACGCAACAGGATGCAGACTCTGTTTAACAGAGCACCATCCTGAAATAACAGAAACATGAAAACAGAAAAGCATTTACAGAAAAATCATGGATACCATATTGTATTTGAGATGCTTGAACAGACATATTGCTCTTCTGACCAAAGATAAACTGTAGAAATGACCTTATTTTACATATACCAGGGTCATTTTACACTTATCCTATTACATGTTTCCAACTGTATATTCCTACTGTAAACCTTTGGCAGTTCTCTGGAGCAGAGCTTCATAACCCAGGTGAAATACAGCACTACCCCAAAATTACATTTGTGAAACATTTAACCCAGGGTTAAAGATGATGTTAACCCAGGACAGGTATATTTGTACCCAAGACAGACTGGATATACTTTGAGCAGAATTAAATTCTGGGAAATAAACTGCCTGCGTCAGAGAATATGTCCAGCATAAATTCGGTTTCAGAATTTGAATACGGTTCTTGATTTTGGATCCGCTCTGGAAATGTCGTTTATAATGCATTAAACATTGTGCTTTGAACAAATTACAAACCAAACCTTTGCACAGATTAACCAAAAAAAGATTTTTAGTCACAATAAAAAAAAAATTGCTTTGTAAGGCTTTACTGCAGCTGTTAATACTGGAGTCATAAGAGGTGAGTTACACTGTAGCCAATATCTGTCTCATAAACACAGTTTTTTTTACTTTTGACTAACAGTTTGTCTAAAACAGACATCAACATTATATCATCAACATGACACATTACGAGGTTGAAAACCACCGTCATATATGTGACAATGGAAATAGGGACAAATATCTGAACGATCACTCGAGGAAGATGTCTTCTGTCGGACATGAATATTCCATATGCTGTTTGTAGAAGTGCTGAAATGCTTTTCTGTTTAAAAAAATACAAGTGTTAGATACTATCCTGACTTTAAATATGACTATAAAGTTTAGACATGATTTTTTTTTAATCTATAAACTGATCTAGAATCAAGTTTGCTTTATCCCTTGAGCAACTAAACATAATTCGGCTGTTTGACCAATCAGCAAAAAGAATCTGCTTTTTTTGACCAATCAGCAAAAACATTCCACTCTTTGAGCCAATCAGCACAAAGCTTCATAAGCGTTTACAGTCGTGGATAACTTACTCTACAGATTTGGCCAGATTTGCGGTTGTATCTTCTGAAAAGAAAACGTGGCAGGCGAATCTCGGGCACGCTGGATGTTTTGTAATGAGTCCAAAATATCTGAAAGACAGACATGAAATAGATTCATATTTATTCAATATTATCTTGCTTAAAACTCCCTTTAATTTGTTTTATTTATGTTTATTCTTTCTGACCAGTAGGGGGCATTCCTGTACAGCAAAAAAACTGAGTTTGTAAATAGGGTTATAAAAAGAGAAAAAATGAAATAAAAACCCACAAGACTTGAACTGATAGAGGGACTCGGGTCATATCTAGGAATCAGAATACCATAGTTGAGGTTCAGCACATTTGACTTGAACCAGTAAGCAAACAGCTAGTAAACACAGAATACCATAGTGATTACCTAGCAACCATATGACAACAAACTGCAGACCGCCCAAAGCAACCGCGGCCATTAAAGTTATAAAGCTAGTATTTAAAGTTAAGTGTTCAAAACCTACTAACCATTTTAACCTGATATTCACACCAGTGTTGATTATTTTGTTGTAAAAATATTGTAATATTTTACTTAATGTAAAAATATTAAGTATAAATGTAATATTTTACTTCACTCCAAGCTCATATGAAATAACTAATGAAATCTCCTTCAATCGCGTCACTCTGAACATGAAGGATTTGAGGGAAAACGTTTGATTGTGTTTGTTGTTACGCTCACTTGTTGTTCTTCGGATGACAGCCACAGAAGGAAATGTTTTTCAGCTCGAAGCAGTGAAAGCATTTTTCCCCCTGTGAATAAACAAAGCAGACGCGTTTAATCAGCAGCTGCGACTGCAACGCGTCTGAGCCGCTGACGCGTGATGTCAATGCGGTGTGAGGTCGTCACGGTTCATTCCGACGCTTCGTTGCATAACAGCAGAACCAAAATGTTGCTTCCTGCAAGAGGCTTTTAGTGGCAACATCCATCCACATTATAAAGATGCCTCAAAAACAATGAGTCAATTGATCTTCTAGTCGATTTACTATCCAAAGCTACATTTTACGCTATACATTTTCTCCTGGATTCGAACCCATGATCTCTGCATTACTAGCGCAACGCTTTACTATATAAGCTAAAGGAAAAGTTAAGTGAGACAAGGCTATCTTTTGCCCAGCTAACTTTAGAATATTATAATAATACACAAACCCTTCCTGAAGTCTGACAGTCATCCTGGACGATGATCTTCACTCCTCTTGTATTGATCTCCAGCACGCAGGGTGAGGCGGGGCTAAACTGCATTGCTGTTCTCCTGTTTGTCGCTATCTGTGACATAATCAGATTACATACATAATTAACCTCATGTCAGTCTAATTGTTATGCAAATATATGCTAATCAGGGGCAGGATTAGAATAATAAACGAAGGGCTAGCGTACCTTATGCATAGCAGCACAAAGCACATCGTTGCCTTTGTGATACGGTACTTGGACAGAACCAAGAAATTTCACCCAGAATTTATCCATCCAGTCACCTTTAACCTCTGAATAACGAACAGGTGCGAGAGGAAGTCATTTCTTAATCTATGAGGACGACACTCTGATGGTGAGGGACGGTTTACCTTTCACGTTTTCCTCCTTTGTAACCTTGACAGCGTAGAACGCAGGGAAGATGCCTCTGGATCCAGTGCGCATGTTGTAGGCCTCGCACCATAGATCCTCGTCCTGTACTTCCACCAGCAATGGGTCGTCCGTCTCCAACTCCAACTCATCACCATGGCGAGGAACGAATCTGCAAACAAACCGACCGACGAGAAATCGCAGGTCAAATATATTTCGATGCACTTTTTGGAAGCTCTTGTATAAAATATAGGTGTACAGGTTAACTACCATATGAAGTATGTAGTAGTTTGTGTAGATTAATCACAACAACATGTAGAGCCAAACACAGTTTACCCAAATAACTGAGTTAAAGGTAAAACTGCAGCCTGGAGGTCTTCAAATGAATACTGGAAACCCCAAAATAGGCCGTGGCTTCCTTCTATTGTCAGAAAGACACAATCCGCCTAACCTCACGACCAGCCCCAACCCTTACCCAGCCCCCTATTGGAGGAACCACCCACTTTGAAAGCTCCACCCCATTTTGGAGAGCTCCAGTCTGGAGTTGTATCTACTTGAAATAACCTCTGAATGTGGTCATTTATTCGCATGCTTGTTTCAGCTTTTCCTATGATTTGGTCTTTACCTGAAAACTGCTCTGTGGCTCTGTTCCCTTTCCTCTCCATTAATAACACAGGAGAAGTGTCCAAACTCAGCACCTGAGAGTCACAACCAGAACATCAAAGGAAAAGGACATTTCTTTAACTGCTGAGTGAATTCCATTTTCTTGATTATATCTGGGAATACTGTCTCTGATATCATCAAACCTGCACCATCAAAGAGTCTGTGAAAATGTTGCTGTTCTGTGTTGAAATAAAAAAAATGGTGTTTGCACACAGTTCTGGCTGTGTTAATAGGAGAAAAAACAAAGTGGATGGGACCGGTCCACACAACACCATAACACTCTGTTAGCCAATCAGCAATAAGGGTCGTGTTCGTCAGCTGTTAACTGTATTGCATAGTGTGTTTGCCATTTTGTGGGCAGAGCAATAAAGACAATATTCAAATATTAACAGCATTGCTCAAAAATCCCTTATTTTTTTACTTTTAACCCTATCACCACTCACCAGAGAAACGTGACTGCCCGCTCAGAAAGACGTTCATGAACTTGCGAGACCGTGGCATGTCTGAGGTGGTGTCAGTGGTGAGGTCTGCCGACAGACAGGAAGTTTCTCTCCTCGTGCCTCTTGCTCCCATCTCTTCCTCATCTTCATCTACCTCCTCGTCCTCATCGATGGCGGACTCGTAGAGGGTATTGTCGCTATCGCTGTGGTAACCTCTGTAGCAGTCTTTGATGCTTCCCAGCTCAAGTTGAGCATGTTCGTCCACCACCAGAGTGTATTTAACAGAGTCGTACGTGAGTCCGGAGGCGTCCGCGCTGACCGACGCCTTTTTTGAAGTCCCATCGTCCTCCTTTGCTGCTTTGGGCTTGTGGGTGTCAGTCCACTGACTAGTTTCCACTAGCTGATCGCTAATGCTAACAGTCCTGCAGGGGGGTGTGGGTGGGTAAACCTCATCCTCTTCACTAATGGATGGGTTTGCACAACCCGCCAGTGGATAATAGTGAGGTGGGGGCAACTCTGTGTCAGAACTGATGGACATACGATTACTGTCGCTGCTCTGGGACAGGAACGGACGCTCCTGATCGCTGTTAACCGGCGTGAGGTGGATCTCCTCGGTTCCATTATCTTCTGATGTTCCATAGTCCTCATTTCTGTCAGCAGACGGATCACACGAGTTCTCCACAGGACACTGCACCCGCTCCTGATAGCCGTTTTCAGTGTGATAATGGGCTTTTTCCTTGCAAATGGTTCCAGCATCAACATGGTCCTCCGTCAGGGTCGGTTGCCCGGAGTTCTCCCTCGTGACATTCTGGGTGGTGGGCACGACCGTGGTGGGGTTGTTCAAAGAATCAGATAACTTGCCCTGTTGTTTCCTTTGGAGTGATGTGGGTCTGTTCTTGGTGGAGGCGGGGCCTCGTGGTTTGGCGCCTGACCTGGCTTGAACTTTGTTCCCACCGGTCTGACCAGTCTTCTCAGGTTTGGGTGTCGCATCCCCTGTTCCAGACACAGAAGATTATAAATGATGCAACATATGTACTCTATACACCCAATGAAGAAAAACAATTATAAAAATCTAATTCCATAAAAAGGCTTCACTTAGCATAGGAAGCAATACAGAGTGTTTTTAAACTACAGTCAGGAAAATAAGAATATTTTTCATTTATTTTGAAGTGCCATTTTATTGAACATTATTGCGCGAGATAAAGTGTGTATTAATTTCTATTAGTATTAATAGATTTCTGATAATTAATTTCTATTAGTAATTGTCCCAAAAACAGCAGCACAATATAAAAAAAGTGAAAATGGTTTCTGAACAGGTTTTCCAGACAACTAAACCCAGATACTACTGACATCCAATGAACCGGGTTAGTAGATTAAAACTAAAATCCTACAAGTTAACTCGGGCACGTACACACACTTTGGGGAACCAAATACTACAAGGACGTAAATTGTAAGTTTATAATAATGATTTATAATTTGAGCTGTCGGGTCTGATTAAGCAGGAAATGTCCGTCTGTAAACAGAAAGAAGATCCGGCTGCTATATCACACATGCGGGTTCTGTAGATGCTGCAGTGTTTGTATCTTGTATCATCCATGTTAAGAAAATAAGGGCCCAGATCACCTGCAACTTCATGATTCAAACAGAGATGGCGGTAGAGAGGCAAAAGTTACAGCTTTAATAAATCTTCTGTATGATCTGTGAAACATCTAGTAGCATTATTGAAATGACTCGCAACTGTTTGCTTGTCTCGTAAGTGCAGAAGTTTGTCAGTTCTTTCATTTATCTGATGATAATTTGTGGCATGCACAGAATTGTGGTTATTATTCTTGTGGAGCTCATGGCCGTGACTCACCCTTCACATGTGGAGAAGAAGTATGAGTTCTCTTTTCTCTCCGTCGCTCTTTATCACCGAATGAATTGTTATTAATTGTATCCTGTGATTAAAGAGAACAATCATGAACACATGATGGTCATAACATGCATTCTTTAAAGTTAGGTGATTTCAGAGAGGCTAGCAATAGCAAGCTAGCTTTGAATGTATAAGATCCCGCCCCCCCTTCAGAGCGCTCTCCAAAGCCACGCCCCCTCCAACACATACATAGTTTGACGGGCATGTGAGACATCCTATATTTTTTTTTTTCCAAGATGTAAAATGTCCTCAAATATTGCAAAAGGCCATTTTATACCAAAAGCAAACACAAACTGTTTCGGCCGCTCTGTCTGTTTTCTCTGTTGTTTGTCTTCCAGGCAATTTCACCACCAGACGGCTGGTGACGGATATCATATCGATTTAAGACATCCTACAAATAGTCTAGTGCAAAAATATATCACCTGTATCCTCATTGGGTGATTTAGTATTTGGGACATATAAGATATTTGGGACTATTCATTTTGGAATGATGGATCGTTCCATTTTGTGAACCATAATCTGTGTCTTTAAATTGTGTTTGGTTAAAAATATACACGCTCTGTGCTGTACTTCAAACAAATAAGCAATTTTTAACACTGTCATTGTTAACTGCACATACAAATGATCAGATTTCCTTGTAAAACACAGAGGATGCGCTTTGAAACGCTTTCCAAAGGTTCATGAAAGAAATAATAAGAATGTCTGGCATTCATTTTAGCTTTTCAATTCAATTTTGTACTCATAATGTTGGAACAGAATTCCATCAGAAAAAAGCTGACTTGTGTTTTCTGATGTTTGTGTCTCACAGATCAACAAGTTCATTTAAAAAAATAAAATCTTTCCTTGTACTAGCCATAACACCACAAATACATTGTAAAAAAATTACAAAAATGAGGGTTAAACCCCGGTTTGACCCCCACAGGTCACCGGTAACCCTCTCTCTCTCTCTCTCTCTCTCTCTCTCTCTCTCTCTCCAGGCTGCATTACACGCGGATGGCGTGCAGCAGTGATTCATAGCAGGCGGGCCGAGTGAGCGCAACAGTAACACAAGCATCACCGCCCGGAAGTATCGAAGAAAAGCAACGCTACGTGCAACAGATTAGCATACGACTGAAATCACAACACTACAGTGATTGTACACCCGGTCCCTTCAAGGGAACAACCTGAGAACCAGTAAACAGTGTTGGTGGAATCTGATGTGTCCGGCGCATGCCAAGCAGGTGCATTTCTGTTTATACAGTATGTAAATCATCATCGTTTATGGTCATTTAGCTATAAAAGAAGGCTGTCAGTTTGCATACAGATCACCGACCTCAAATACCATGACAAGCTTCCAAAAGGCCCCTGGGAAGGATTTGAAACCGCCCCTCTCACCTGAGTCCCTGGAACTTGGGGGAAAAGATTCAGGGTGGTGGGTCTCTTAGGCCGGTAGGTATCCATGGCGACAGGAGGGATGAAATCCCTCAGCTTCGGCTGAGCGACAGGCAGCCCAGCTTCTTGTTCCTCTTTGTGGTCGTCATCCAGCTGTCTGTCGTTCTCCTCTTCTTCCTGGATTGCTCCTTCTGCATCTATTAGTTCCAAGCAGAGCATCTCAGCCTGCAGTTCCACCACCCCCCTCCTCCGGACGCTCCTTGGCGTTCCATTGGTCGGCCGAGTCATGTGACCCTGGGAAGAGCAGAGCAGCAGAGCTTAAGGAGAGAGCGAGAGGCAGCTGCAGTCAGAGGCAGCCAGCCAATCAGAGGAGAGGGGTGACATCAGCCTGTGGCTGCCATCCTGGCTGCTGTAAGGAAAGCTAATCCAATCTCGGAGAACAATGAGGCGTGTTATACGACATAGACAAGACAAACACGCCCGGAAATGGAATAAAATTTTAACAACACTGTTGATGTTATAACAACATGTTTTGTGACAATTAATCACTTTCTGTGTCATAATTAACTCTTGTTATGACATCACTCATCATAAATAATGGCGTTTTTTGGGTTGTGGTTAGAAGTTATATCCATGACAACTAAGAATCGTCAGATGTGATTGGCTATGATTCTCTCCTCTTCGCATTAATATCCAATGACAAAGCTGTTAACTGACTTTGGCTACAAGAGCGACTGTCTCGTATGACCTCACCCAAAAACATCTCGTGTTTCTATAATGTACATGAAAATAAAGGGTCATTTTGCAATAATAAACTGCTGGAAACATTTTAATGATTTGACTATACACAAAAACGTTTCATATAATTAACATATTTAAATCAAAGTTAAACAAAAATCAACATAGATTAAATACATACAGTGTTTATTTGCGGTTATAGACTTACTTTGAACTCAAGGTCGAGGTGATCGAAAGTAAAGCTGTTCTCATCGCTGATTTCTGTCATTTCTGACAGGTCATCGTCCTCATATTCCTCCAGACTGATGTCATTCATTAACCTGCAGAACAGACGCGCACATCACACATCACACATCCTCCAGACATCACCAGACGATCACCAGATACGATTCCAAAACCACTGCGATGATGTAACC
>JAZGTJ010019898.1:0-10667 GCA_036877575.1 Botia almorhae | reverse complement strand
CTCCTAAGGTTTTATATCTCCACATCTTTGTAAACATCTTAGGGTAGGTTCACACAGAATGCATTTCTGCAGTGGTTTATCAGTCCTTTCTCTGCTGTATGTAAACATGGATGTTTTTCTTTTTGTTCTGCTTCTCACATATGACATGACAATGCTGTGTCAAGTTAAAAACATTTCAGCATTTTAAAGCATGTCTGAGCACCATGTTTCTTTTACATTTCTCAGTAATGGGGCTTGAGAGCATTATTTTCTGTAAAGCTGCTTTGAAACAATATGCAATTTATTTATGCAAATTAAAAGGACTTGAAAAGGCGCTGACATGGCAGCTCACATCGTCCATTCTGGTGGCTAATTTTACACGGTTCCTAGCTTTTCAAAATGATCATTTATTGTCGTTAGCTGTTCCAAGTTGGTCAGCTGGACTACTGTCTTCTTGGCTTCTTGGTCTAACAACAAACCAAAATCCAGCTTAACCTAACCACTTAAAACTGTTATGTCATTTTTTTGTCCAGAAGAGACAAATTCAATAGTAATATGTACATATTACTCAAGCCATTACATATTGCAGTAGAACAATAACCAAAGAATATATGTAAATTAAAAACATTTATAATTTTGGTTATTTAATTCAATGATGCCTCTGACAAAACTGACCTTTTAAACTCTGATTAGAGTTTTCTTTTAGTGTTTTATCTTCTGTCTGGGAGTGATTTAGTTTTATGCAAATTAGTTTTGTTTTGTGTCAGTTGCCAGACAGAACAGTTGTTGTTGGTTTGAAAAGTTTTAAAACTTTTAAATTACTGTTACCATCACTGTTAATTAGACACCTGATTTCAATATTCTGATTACCTGATTCTATTTACTTGTATATAGTAAGACAGTATAGCATAACAGCATGAATTTCTTTAAAGCTTATGTGGAATTGTGTATTCTGAAAAACACTATACAGATAAACTTTACTTCAGATTCGACCGAGCACAATACGGCACCTGTTTCTCCACTGCAGATGTTCTTAAGGCTTTTTGCAGCTGAAGAACAGGTGCTTGAATAGCCCCTGCTGCAGTACTTGCTTTGCATTTGATATGCTGTATTTGGCTGTGACACCATCCATTCAATTCTTGCCATTACAGAGCTGCTTGAGAAAGTGAGACTTCAGTTGAAGGACCTGTGATGAAGAACCCTCTGGGTTCCTGAGAGGGTCATGAGAGACAGTGATGAGACATCTGGGGTGGATTATACCCCCGTCTATCCAAAGCAGCTGATAGCGCGGCTCTGTTCTGCCTGCTACCTAACTCCATTATAAAACGAAAATAAAACACTCTATGTAGGCAGCAACCCATGTGTCATACAAATAGCTCTCCTCACGTGTGAAGACTCAACTCAATTTATTAATACATATGACACAAAAGCAACAATACCGTAATAAATATTGCAGTGCATTGTGGGATTGATTGCATTCTTCTCAAAGGATACATATGATAGTGCCTTAGTACCTTAGAATTGCCATGTTTCAAAACGGCCTTTGTATCAGGAGTGAAATTCCAATGTCCACCATTTAGTGTGTGTATGTGTTTGCCTGATATGTGCGTTTGTACAGTAGGTGGTAGTGTAGGTGGACTGATATACTAAGTACAGTGATGAACTTCCAACAAAGCAAGGGTCAGGAAACACTCCTGGCATTCCCACAAGAGCATTATACCCTATCCTGCACCACAATAAAAGACATTTGCTTGTACTGTTGAAGCTCAGAGTCACATTAAAAGAGCAGACGGTTCAGAGAAGAGCAGGAGCACATTTCAGACAGACAACACATCTCCTGTGGCTCAGACACTCATAAATGCATGCAGAAGCAACTACCATCATCTGTTTAACTTTTCACATTGTGCCACCTTGTTCTTAATGTTTCTGTGACTGATACCAAAGCCATGATTAACTTGTGTAATTATGTAAATACTTGGAATAAATTTCATTAATTAAACGTTAAATATTATCACATTACACAATACTTAACAGAACTGTAATAAATGTACATAGAAATAGAAATGTCATTAAGGCAATAGCATTACAGGCTATTATAAATAAAAATATATTTTGGGGTGCACTATCCCTTTAAGAGAAAGCAGTTAAGATAATGTACTGTACACGCTTATTAAATGGCTGTTGCAGCATTCTGCCGACAAGCTAACTATGATGCACATGTAAATCCTCTCATTGAACTTTTCCTCTACATTGTTCTTTCCATTTCTTTATATAACCATATTCTGGCTCCATGGCAACGAGTGTGAAAGGCTTCATGGAGTGAATTAAGTCTGAAGTGATTCTGAAAGTAATTAGTAAATGTGGTGTGTGTGTGTACGCATGTGTGTGTGTGTACGCATGTGTGTGGGTGGAGCTGTAAGCTCTCAGTCTCATTCTGTTTTGCCTTTTCAGGCTGCTGTCAGATGAGTGCAGATGGGTCCAGGTGCCACCATCTGTTGAGGGACATAGGTGTGCCTGAAAAAAGCATTAATTAGAAAACTTTAAAAATATGGAATAGCTTAAACAAGAAGAAGAGATTCAGGCGCTGCCAATAACCCACACAGCAACATGACTTCAGCATTTAATTTGAAATGCGTATTGTCAGGAAGCGCTTAGACGCTGACAGTTCTTCATGCAGTGAAACAGAGTGTTGTGACATGAAAATGAAAATGAGCTTGGGTGATTTGCATTTAGAAAAATTCCATCTTCTCCGATGATTAGAGGAGATTCATTTCATTACAACATTTTCTTAGAGGGTGGTGTCTTCTAATAGACCAGTCCCAGAGAGATGTGGCAGTGTTTGTTTTCCAAATGGAAGTCTGATCAGGAATAGGTTATCTCTGAACTATTATCTTTGTCAATATTTGCTAGGATAAATAACTAATGGATTGTGATAGTTCCCTATTCTCTCATCTATTGAAGTTCCTCAGGGCTTAAGGGGGTTCTTTTATGAATCACTGCCTGCAATCTATATGGAAAAGTTATTATGTAAATTAAGCTCCTTGATGATGTGTAGTCTTAAGTCTATTTTGATATTAAAGGGCAAATGATGGAAATGTATGGTTTTCTTCACAGAAGTTGACTGTTTTTCCAAACACTCCCCTTGTATACCATTGGTCACAACAGGTAGCCCCACCTCAAATTTACACCATTGCCTGAGTCAGGGTTGCGCTGTGGTATTTGTGCTGGTCATGACATTCAAACAAATAACATTTTTTTGGTAGCACCACCTTTTTACATTGTGCCAAAAAATAGCTTACTTATAGTTGTCTCTGCATATCACACTTGCGTGGGAGAAAGTAACTAAATATTTAAAAAGAGCGTTACAGAGTGTTAATTGTTATGCAGGTTGACATGGTAATTAGCAAATCTTGCGTTCTGCCTTTGTTTACAAGAAATGCTACAGACTTTCCAAACACTGGTGAAAATCTGCATCTTTAATTAAATTAAAACAAAACAACTATGAAAATGTCTCTCTGCTCATTAATATTCTTGGAAAGATTAGTGTCTTGATAAGTTCAGTTACATGATATCACAGATTTGTGGCCACAAGAGCAACATAGGATATGTGCATAAGTCTCTCTAGTGGTCTCTCTTGCGCAAGGCTTCCAGCCTTCCGATAGACTTGGCTTATACAGAGTAGAGCTGTAAAGGTCAGTCAGTTTTAATGAGCTAAGTCTAGCCTATTGTCTCTGAGCGCCTAGGTATTCGTCTTCCTGATGAAACAGTGTAGCTGAGACACAAAGATTACGAACATTCCACATTCACCTTCGTGTTTGAATTAACAGATACATTCCACTAGTAGATTCTCAAGATGCCTATTTGTTTTTCAGGGCCAGTTGTACCGAGCAAGGTGACTAATTAGCGCTAGTCACACATCAGTCATTTAGACGCTCAGAGGCTGAACATAGCACTTTGCGTTCGTATCTGTTCCTGTCTGTTCTTTGTTTTCTGTTTTATGCAGCCTTTATGAATTCCTGTTATGCATTCCGCATTTCTCCTGCAAGCCTTCCCAAGCTGAGGCATTCAAAAAAAACCTGCCCTGACCTATTGTTTTCATACACTTTAATACGTTTAACCTGCCCTACGTAAACACTATACTTACTCCATTTTGCTCATACACTTTCACCCACATACAAAACACACACTCTGTTCTATAGGCTGCTTTTTACTGGCTGGGTGACACCTTGTGTAAATCCTCTGTTGTTCTCTTTGACTCACCCTGTTATTCATCACTCAGATTCATTTGTGAGCCCTGCAGTATGCGTGTGTTTGTTTGTACGGTTGAGGACAAAGCTGTGTGTGTGTGTGTGTATGTGCTGATGGTACGAGACAGGGCTTGTTGCTGTCTCTGCTGGCTGTGCTCTCTTCCTCTCATTCCCTAATCCCTCAGTGTTACAGTCATCTCCGAGCACCGAGCCCTTCAGAACTGTCAATATCCAGACCAGAAAATCTCACTTCTTGATCTCTGCTCTCCTACAGCCGTAGACAGACTTATGAACTCCACGATGTGCTTAGCATAAAGATACACTGCTTGCCACTCAAACACCAACAAGCTTGATGCGAGTTGCCATTTCAGGGCTCGGGGGACAAACAAGGTACAAAAAAAATGGATTCATATGCCAAAGATGAACTGAGTACAGAATGATGGTGAAAAAGTCTGGCAATATCGTTATACATCACAGTTTTTTCTTTGTGCAAAAATAAATGAAATAAATATTATTTCTGATGGATTTTTGCTGTGTAGGTTAGAGGTCTAAACTGTAACATTTTACCTGGAATATCTTTAACGTATGTAAATTAAGTCAATACAAAACCACGTGTCCAGTTATAAATTAATTACAATATTACCTGTAACTTAATTTAACTAGAAGTACAGTATATGACGATTGATTTTACATTCATTTTACAAAACCTACTGTATGTTGTGTAATTTATAATAGTGTGTAATAAATATAGCAGTAAGGAAAATCTCTAGAATATAAATAATTGTATTTTATGTGAAGAAACTAATTTTATTTAATGCAAAAGTATTTCTCAAACACCAGACACAGCCGAAGATTATGAAAGACATGTAATAATTTTGGCATTAGGCTCCTAAGGCTTACTGATGTGGAAAATGCATATTTTAATAAACTTTAAACCTCAAAGTGACGCGTTTGAAATGGAAATAGAGGAACTTCAGTGAAACGCTCATTTAAAACCTACCTCTCATCCACACTGTAGTATTAACCATTATGGCAAATGGTTGTTTGATGTATATTTTTTATATGCACATTTATGTAGTTACACATTTTAGATATGTAAAATATAACATTTTATAGTTATAGTACAAAGATCCAAGGAATGTTTTGTTTAGGTGCACTGCATCCTAATTGTTTAGGTGCACTGCATCCACCCAATGTTATTTGCTTTTTCCTCGTATATCATGCAGCTTCCATTCTGTCAACTTTAGTTGATGACAGTAAAGATGCATTGCAGTTCTCTTGCATCAGGTGTGGAGGGCTGTTGTACACCTATAACCAATGTGCTCTGCCATGCTACGCTACAGATATACAGATAAAGCAGTGCTGCGTGGGGACCCAAGGACCTTTACTGGTTTCCATCAAGCCCAGCTAGAACAGGCAGGCTTGACGCTTTAAATCTGTTTCGGGTCTCACTTTGTTCTCCATCTTTCTCTGTCTGTCTTGCATGTTGACATAACACTCCTCCCCTGAAGTCTCTCCATCCCGGCAGAAAACCGATGCAGCTTGATGCCACTGCAGTACGTGGTTTGAATTTGGACAGCCCTTTCCACAGCATAGATGAGCATCTCATCCAGCCTCTTTGTCAACTCAATGGATCATTCTCTCAGTTTTCGCTATGTCAGATTTTCATTCAAAACACCTTGACACATTTGATACAAATGTTACAAATGGGTGTCTTTGCCCGTAAGCAATACCATCAGTATCGTTCCCTCTCCTCCCTCGGTTATTAGCGCAATGAGCCAGCAAATGAAATTAACAGAAAGCAAATTAAAATGAGTGAAACTGATTGAAATTGAAAGTAATCCCAAGACAAAGGTCTCAATTTTGACGCTTTCCCAAAGACTCTGTGATCAGATGGCGCACAAATAAACAAACATGTCTGGATGAAATGAATAAATGAATAGACAAATATATGTTTAAAGACTTCATCTCGTTCTTGTTTGTTTGCTCTGTGATGGCAAATACCAGCTTCTGGATAATCAGCAAAACAAATTCTCAAACACAGTTTGATCTGAGCAATAACAACTAGGGACACTGAGTATAGAGGCAATCGCAAATATTTATGGGCCAACATGAAAAACAAATAATGCATTATATTTGTTTTCTATGAGTACATTATTTATTTTAAAGGAATACCTTAAAAATGAAAATTCAGTTATTTACACACCCTTGTGTTCCAAACTCAAATCTGTGTTTTCCAAACATTCATCTATAGAAACAAAAGGGATTTAGCCACATCTATCCATATAATAAAAGCGAAGGAGGGCTGTTAAACTAAAAAAACTAAAATTATTCCATATTAATCGTGAATTGTAATTGTGCATTATATTCCATAGATGGGAACTAAAATTGGTAATTTGACTCATGAATTATAATTGTGCATTATATTCTATAGATGGAGACTAAAATTGGTTAATATGACTCATGAATTATAATTGTGCATTATATTCTATAGATCGGAACTAAAATTAGTTCATATGACTCGTGAATTATAATTGTGCATTATATTCTATAGATGGGAACTAAAATTGGTTAATATGACTCATGAATTATAATTGTGCATTATATTCCATAGATCGGAACTAAAATTGGTTCATATGACTCGTGAATTATAATTGTGCATTATATTCTATACTCTATAGATGGGACTTGCCTGTCTTCCAATCATAGCTGACTTAACAGCTAATTAAGCGGAGCTTGTTAATAATTCATCTCATTCAACTTATTCCATTATGTATGGGCATGGCCCAGTGAGAACGACAGGGGTCAGGGAGAGGGCTTACTGAAGGAAATTGCCCTTTTACACTAATCTAAAAGTTGCACGTTTTCCTGTGGTACCTTGTGATTAAGATTGGGCGGTCACCACAGCTGCCAGTACATCAGTATAAAGAGCATCTTGGCCCTGAAGTAAGAAGTTGCTCGTCGGGTGTAAAGAGCGGTAAGATTGTGTCCTTGGCTGAAACTCCTCAGCAAAGTCCAGAGGACACCATTACCCAGCCCAAGGAACACAAGTGTGATTAATGGCTGTTATGGCCAAAACAACAGCCCAGGTCAGCCATGAAAAGGATCCTTGTAAGAATTGCCGGACAAATCGCCCTTTTATTTCCAAGAGCTGTTTAGACTGAGAGAGCATCTGTGTGTGTGTGTGACTGTACACATCTGCTCAGGATTATATGAGCGTCTCCCTGCGCTCTTCACTGTGTCTTCAAGTGCACGTGTGTGTTTCGCCCGACCCTTTGATCTTCTAGTGCAACTTAAGTGGATCCATAATACCTTATTTCTGATTAAGTCACAAATATGCGGAATTGAGTCGCGGTCTTTGTAGTCTGCACTACAAAGCGCAGACCATTAATCATAGCTTTCAGTGAAATCAGTGACAGCAATAAGTCTGACAGGGAGTGTGCACTATCTATTTTCATACTAATTTAATTAGGCTGCGGCGCTCAGATTCCTATTAGAGTAATGAGCGATGTATCTTAAAACTTTAATGTTTCTTGATCTTTCTGCAGAGAAATTGCTCTTATACAATATTGTGGCCTCTGGAGAGACAGAGTGGCAAAGAGAAATATAAATTTTATGTGTCTACTTGGAGGGACTGTATATGCCCCATGGTACCAGCTGCACAGACAGAGAGATACAGAAAATCAGACATGCAGTGGCTGAGAAAGTGGAGGCACAGTCAGCCCGTGAGTTCCCAGTGTGAGCCGACAGTCCTGTAGGGGCTGTCTCACAGATGTCAGCAGAAATCTGCAAACGCTGGAGGTTCTAGGATTCGAATGTGAACATCATGTTTAAATGAGCACATTTCAAATGTTCCGTCCATGCTAAGGCTGTGGCCTTTGGTTGAGGAGTTTCCTTAGATAAGTTTCTCCTTTAATTGGGCCGGGCAGCATGCAGAACCTGAGTGGTTTTCATGTTCTCGCAGCTACAGACATCTCGGCTGTGCCGGAGGAGGTGGTCAGATTTCTGAATGGTAGAGAAACTCTTCTTCAGAATGTCATTTTTCATTCTTTTGCTCAAACTCACATACACATACCCTCACGTACAATCACAGTCTCTTTCGCATTCCCATTTCCCAGTTTCAATTCGATGTGTGAACTTGAAAATTGCTGCTATTTTAGCATCATTACATCTGAGCACTTAGTGTAGGAACACTGTCGATCACAAAACCCCTTCTCTCTCTCTCTCTCTCTCTCTCTCTCTCTCTCTTTCTTCAATTTAGTCAACAGTTTCTTTTGTACCACTCAAAGCCTCTAATGGTAAAGACTCTTCACTCACTAACAAAGATTCCCGTGTTTTGATTAGCCACAGAAATGAGACGTACACGTAATTACAGCCATCCTTTCCTCCGTGTGTGATTAAAAAAGCCTCATGGAGAGAGCGTGTAGCCTTTGGGGTAATTAACATTAGCCAAAGCTTAGAGGACGGAATATGACTTTGGATGACCTCACCAGCTCCTACACATTTAATTAGCTGATGCCAGCAAATGGTTTTAGATGGGCAAGCACGAGGTCTAATCTGGGGGCGTTAATCCTAAAACGCCTCATTGACCTGCAGGCGCTTGATGATACAAGATTGCCTTTGATGATAGCACTGCCTGTTGACCCATAGAAGGACGCATGTACTTTCACAGACAAAAACAACAAAGCATCATACGCCAAACACGCCCCTTCGCTCATTTACCCACACACTGACGCGCTTACACCATGAAGGCTAATGTATTAAAACATTCCCATTGTCGGTGTCCGACGGAAATTACATTTTTATCGTTCCGTTTTGCGTTCACCCGTGTGACAAATACGTGTTTGTTTTCCCAGCTGTCGTGATTGATTAGTAAAAATGTGAAAAAAATTTATCGTCTCCCCAGATGAAAAAATTGTGTAAAACTCTATTCAAAAAGGTGATAATCGCAGCGTTCAATCAGAGCAGCAATTTCAGCCTCCTCTCCAATGAAGCAGCGGGCGCTTCTCACTTTGTAATCGAGGCCCATAAAGAATTAAGATTCATTGAGGGATAAATTGTTGAGATGGTGTGGTGAATAGTCCAGAAGAGCCTCCGAGATGAGATATCAACTGCTGTCTCTGGCCATCCGCTACCATTCACAGACCATGAAAAGGCGCCAGTGATTCACTTTGGATTGCAGGCATTATGGTGGCCCTTCCCATCATGCGGCTCTTTGCGAACCAATAACTGCTTAGAGTTCACATATTTCTACAAAATGAGCTTATAGAGGCAGATAAATAAGGAGAAGGGAGAGAGAGAGGGAGTCTGTTTTACTATAAGCCAACTTCTACCCATGAACGCCACACGGTAATGATCATAAATACTTATTTTATGTACACTGTAGTTTATATCGATCAGTCCGCATAGATCGCCTTCATGACTCGAGCTAACTCAATAGAAGAATCCATATTCAAACAATCTATGTTCACCGACAAAATCTGTTGTTTTATTAGTTGTGAAGGCCCTTCTCTGTTTAATTGCTTTGAAAGTTGCAGACATGATACATTTAACGAAAAGCTGAAATGGTAAAAGGTCTATAGCATATGTGAAGTTTAAAGCAGGGAAACACCATATAAAGCAGGATCAAATCATTTGAACTGGGCCGAGTCGCTGCGATACACCAGTATAAGGATCCAGCAGCTTTAAATTGCCAGTATTCTCACAGGAGAGCACTTGATTTTGATTTCACGTATGTGTGTGCATATAGATGTGAACCCTGTTAAAGCAGCCTGGTCCCAACCAACAGTGTCAAGCTTGCTTAGACGGAAAGCTAAATTGTGTTTGCTACAATTGCCATTGTTAGATACTGTTCTGAAATGCTAAATGTATTTATGGTGACAGGTGCTCAGCTCTGAAATGTATTTATTTCCTGGGCCGCTTGTTTTTTCGAGCGATCCATGTGTCAGTGTTTAGCCTTTTCTGTTACCTCGCAGTAAATCATCATAACATCAGTTCTTACAAACAAGGTTGAAAATTAACCCACAAGCCAATCTGGCTACTGAATTTTTATGTAACCACATTTTGGAAGTTCTATTAACCAAAACAAAATCTCAGCATGTATTTATTAAGTATATTTATTATTCATTTTGAACTTCATATTATTTAGAAATCACGGCCACCATGTTTCCTCTCTTGTCCTCTTTTATCCTCCTGTTCTCTAAAAATGCATTAAAAGTGTATGAGCCAACCAGAATCATTTGACCAGAATGACACTCATTCAGTGCTCAATAATAATCCTGTTCATGTAACTCAGATAAGTGCAGATTCGGCACAGATAGGCAATAATTCTAATTTAATTTTGCTCACAGGTAAAGTACTGACACCAGATCTGCAGAGATTTGGCCTACAACAGAGCAATCTATGAATAAAAACTTGCCAAATTTGCTAGCGATTCAGCTG
>JAZGTJ010019897.1:0-10668 GCA_036877575.1 Botia almorhae | reverse complement strand
ATATTATTTTAAATACTAAAGGCAAGGTGGGCGATCTGCTCCAGGCACATTTTTTGTTATGCTGGTTAAAAGTCTCTTCACATGCTTTGAGCAATCACTCAGTAAAGTGGTCAAAATATGTGTATATATTTATATATTTTTGGTGGAAGGTGCGGGACCATAAAATGTTTGTCCAATCATTGCATTCGGTCCAAATGCAGTGATAGGATGTCAAACTGTAATGTGTTGAAGGAGGCGTGGCTTTGGAGAGCGTCCTGAATGGAGGGTGGAGTGGGATCTTATGCTTTCAAAGCTAGCTCGCTATTGCTAGCCTCTACGAAACGGCCTACCATACCTTTAACTAAAGGAACACCTTTACATTGATGAAACAGCCGGATCGCACTCACATCCACAACCGGAGCATCAGGAGGAGGTTGTCTCCTCTTCCCATCATCTTTCAGACGCTTGCCCTTTCTGAACAGCAGGGGGTGATGGCTCTCTCCCAGCACCTGCTCCCTGGTGAAGCAAAAGTGGAGCGTAAGTCTGTGAGTGTTGGTGCATTGAGAAAAATAACACGAATCTGAAATAAAACAGCCCACCTGTGGTCCCAGTAGGCTTGCTTAAAGCTGTCGTATTCTGGGATGTCAAAGTCGTCGGTCTCCCAGGTGCACTGATCATACGACAGGTCTCTCCACTTAATCAGGTAATGAACATCTCCGTCCTTATCAAAACTTTAACATAGACAACGCAGCCTTAAAGTATAGTCATGCTGAGTTTATAATGTCAGCAATGCATCTCTATGACCTCTGTAAAGCAATACTGAAATACCGTATTATGTTCCGTTGTTTTTTGTTTGTGTACGTTTTCTATTAATCATGGCAGCAGACATCAAATATCAAGAAAATGATGGAGAAGAGCATTATAACTGGGTATATATCCTATACGCACTGCATATTAAAGCTGCCATCTGTAACGTTTGCCTCTTTAGCGCCATCTCTGTTCAAAACATAGAATCGCAGGTCACCTGCAGCATTATCCTCTTAATGTGGATGACAAATTTAAATTGTCAAATTTAAATGACAAACAACTGCTGTAGGAACAAGCTGCAAACGCTGCACCATCTACAGTACAGGCGATAGACATGCGTATTATACGTTTACCGTTGGGAATGGGGGTAAGGTAAGGAGATTGGATGTTATGGATTGCAGCTTTAAAGATCAAACATGCTCAAAATACGACGCATCACACCTGTGGTTGAGGATTCGGTGAATGATCATCCACTCCGGCTTGATGCCGTAACGGTAGAATCGCTCTTCCATGGCTGCGTACTGAGGATCTTTGCTCCTCCTCTTTTCATTGTTAAGCTCCTCCTCCCCGGAGCCATAGTCATATGGAGGCGGTTCGTCCATGTCATTCTTACGCTGGTAGTTCCGGTACATTACCGTATGGTACAGTTCCAGCTGCATCAGGAGAAAGAAGGAATCAACATACGTTTTTTTAGAGAGGCACTGAAATCAGTGCTTGACTCTGGGAACCCCACCTGTAGTTCGCTGACCCACGAGCAGTGCCAGTAAGACAGACCAGCCCATTTCACAAACAGCTGCCTCTCTGGACGGCCCTTCAGTGGGGGTTTGGCTAAACCATCCATCTTCTCCCCATCCTGCCCCGGGGGAACCTCTGGAGGCAGAGGGGGGTCCCCCCAGGCCCAGTGTAGAATCCTCTGGACCTTTCCTTTTAGTGGTGGACACTAGGAAAGGATGTAAAGTTGGTTGATTACTTTACATTTATAGTTTTCATATTCCACCTCTTTCCCTCCTTTCAAACTTGTTTCTACGCTCTGAACCACAGTACAAAACATTGAGAAATGTGAAAATTCGACACTGAGAAAGAGTGTTTATTTTACTTTGATTTGTTTATTTGGTATTACAACCAAACTGCTGGCAAACAACACAAGACGTAAATATGTAACCAATATCGGTTCACATCTGGACTGAATTCACATACGCAGGAAATGTACTGCAGGTTACGTGAACCCTTTTCAAAAGGACACAGAGCAGTTCGTTGAGTCACACCTGAAAACAGATTTCACACCAATCCCAGGTAACAAGTTTACGTTGTAAGAATGTTTCCGTAACCTTTACATTAAGCAACATAAACATTTAAAAAACATTGAAAACATTCCACTAACTACTTAAGAATAACATTTTAGATTAATATAGATTGCTAGAAAAACATTCTACTGATGTTTTGCAAAAACATTTTTGATAACTTTGAGAGAACTTGTTGAAAACTTTGAGAGAACGTTCTGAGAATGTTAAATGATTAATTAACTTGCAAATGCAGAGTCACACCCAAATCTAGTGTGAAGGCAACAGAACAGAATTAGGCTGAGACTCTCACCATGCAGCGTGGACACAGCCACTCTCCGTTGGGGATCTCAGGCAGGGGTGGGTTGAGGCAGTGAATGTGATAAGAGGAAGGGCATGTGTCACAGCACAGCAGCTCTCCTCCATCCTTACAAACCCTGCAGAACTCCATATGGTCATCTTCCTCCTCACCAGCAGCCTCATCTTCCTCCTCCTCATCCTCTTTGGCCTCCCACTGGATGCCTTCTTTTTCCTGACAGATGAGACCCAATAGGTCATACAATTGTCCTGGACTAAGATAACCTGAGGTTTGATGTCAAAGTGAACTGCCAATGTGAACAGCACACGTATTGCGGCATATCATCAGAGATACTATAATGTGTGTGTGTGTGTGTGTGAGATGCAGGGATTTCCTTACACAGTGGGGGCAGCTCCATTTGCCCTCGGGGGCTTTTTCTAGCTCTGGATCCAGACACACCAGGTGATATGCTCTGGGACAGGTGTCACACAGGATGATCTCTCCTCCCTGCTGACAAACCTCACAGTAATCTTGATGGTCTGTCTCGTAACCGTCTCCATCCTCTCCTGCATTGTGTAATACAAACCTCACATCATTCCATATAGACATACAACACAGACTCAGTCATGTGATCACAACATCTATAAGCAGCAAATGTAAAAGAAGCATGACTATAGATCATTCATAATTTTCATAACTTATGAAATCTGCTGTTTTTTTAGCATTTTCTATGTTGATTTTAGGTGGAATATCTGTCAACAGTCCTAAGAGTTCATTACATTACATTTTTATGTAAAGTAGCTAAAAGCGAAATATTTAAATATTTAATAAACACATAAACATCATTTGCGGAACTTCGTGTACGACAGCCAATAAAGTTCTGCCAAATTTTTCACACATAGTTTCCACGTCTGCTCAGAAGTTACAGAAAATGAACGAATAATAAGAAAATACTTTTTCTTTTTTTCCGTCCTCGGCGGTTCGTTTTCTTTTTCGGCGCGGCTGAAGTGTCTGAGAGCACAGAGGCACTGTGAATGCTGATGTCATCAAAGTCTGAGAAATCGTCCAGGAAATCCTCCTCGCTCTGAGAAATAAGCATCGAAACAATCTCAAACGCTTCAAATTCAACGTTAATACAACATCTAAAAAACTGAATGTTTTGAACATTCCTAGAACTTTCATTCAACATTTTTTATATTTTCGTTACTAAATGGAAACATTAGGGAAACATTGTTACAACCTAAAATTGTACGATGGAAATTAAAGTTGAAAAGGTTAAAACATGGAAAACATGGAAACCTAATAAAAGTAAATGGAACCAAAATAAAACATGAGGAACGTTTATGCAAATAACAATCTGTGAATTGTTCTGGAAGTAGAACCGAATTTAAAAGTTCTTCAACATCTAAAGTTATAGGGCATCTTTTTAGGGCACGCTCACCGAAGAGCCTTTTTTCCTTTTTCCAGCCTGGCCTGCTTTCGATTTGGACTTCTTCGGTTTCCCTTTCTTTTTTGTTTCTTTCTCTGGCTTGCTTTTTTTCTTAGCGCCGGGCCCTGCAATGCAGTCCAGATGAGGTAAACAAAACAGATTTGTGTACGACGTGAAAACAATATTCTCTCAGCCATATACAGTAAAACAAAACGTTGTGTTCGCGAAATTGCATTTTTAAAAGAAAGCTGGACATGCACGTTTAAGGCAAAATTGGCACTAAAACAACTGCAAAAAGTTGCAAAAACCCAAGCACACAAAAACGCAAGCAACATCTGAAGACAGAACTGGCCGAGAGCCAACCGAGCATGTTGCATGTGTAACATGTTTTGGAATGGACATCTTTTATGAAATTCCCTATAGAAAACCAGCAACAATAAATATAACTTTACCCTTTCCCTCTTTGGTTTTGGCTTTTTTGATTGGCCCAGATGGTGAGATCTGTTGGATGCTTCTAATACAGATGGGCGGGGCCACGTTGACTGTTTCCACGGCAGCAGCCACAGCCGCCGCCACAGCCGTTGCCGAGGTGCCTTTGAAAGGGTTGTTCGCGCTGAACTCTCTCCATTTAGCTCCGAGCACAGTCATCATTTTTGACATGGGGATTTTGGGA
Source organism: Botia almorhae (assembly GCA_036877575.1). NCBI lineage: Eukaryota > Metazoa > Chordata > Actinopteri > Cypriniformes > Botiidae > Botia > Botia almorhae. Next base: position 6,202 of record JAZGTJ010019897.1, on the reverse strand, counting down.
TTCTTCTTGGCAATGAGAGGCCTGACCACCAAGTACAACAGCAAAGAGAAAGCTGTACTTATAAACTGAGGTTGATATTGGAATAACGTGACTGAATAAAGCTACAAGAGGCTGTTACGGGAGATATTTTTTACCGTAGTAAAATGCTGTTCTTGGGCACGACACAAAGAAATGCACAGGCAACCGTGTTACGGTGAAAGTCACGAATCTTCAATGAATTGCTCAACTGCTTCGTCAAACAATATAGTTCATGAGCTGGATGTGGACTGTTGCTAGGCAACGTGGCGTAGTAATGTAGAAAGTGCCGTTTGTATTTTTCAATGGCTTTGAAGGCCAAATTAGGCCCAAATTAGAATCAGAATTGGAACAGAACTTGTGAAAAGTGACTATGAAATCAAATAGGATGTGATATTAGGTCCCACATCAGCTGCATGGACCTGCATAGGGGGGCGTCTGACAGTCGCTTTTGTTTCTAAGCCTGTTATAAGACAACTGTCATCATAACGTCATTAGCTTCTGATAAATGGAGAGTTTGACCAAGACAAACTGACAGCAGGGCATTAGAGCGTCCATAAAGAAGGAAAGCCTGGATATCGTACCTCAGGAACTGGCTGAAGGCTTTGTAGTTGGTGATGGTTTTATAGTCGTCCTCTGAGAAAGCGTACTGCACATCCTCAAGACCCCACTCCTGCATCAGCTGACTGGACGACTTCGGTTCCTGGTTCAACGTTGGAAACGGTTATTCGCCACTCTCATTTTTAGCAGTATCGGTAATACAGCACATCAGTGTCAGTACGGACCCCACCTTCATGCTACCATCATCGTCCTCATCCTCGTCTTCATCTTTCTTTCGCTGTTTTGTTTTCCTCTCTTTCTTCTCTTTGGGCTTCTTCTTCTTCTTCTTCAGAGAGCTGTAGGTGCTGCTCTCGCTCCCGGACCGGTGGCCACGATCTTCTCCGTCTGACATGTCGTCCAGATCGCAAGGAAGCTCCTGTGGGGAACAGGCGTTTTGTAAAACAATCACTACAAACCTTATTGTAGACGACAGTGATATATTTTGGTCGCTTTGACTGTGCCTGACTGGCCAAAATCTTTTCCAAAATCTACGGACAGTCAGTTGAACGATTTGGTGTAAAATCTATTTAAATTCAAACAATTTTGGTTACATCTTTCTTAGAAAGATTAAACATTAGTATGTTCCTATCTGCATCTGCCATCAGCCACCCTGTTACCCAGATCGGAATCGACCATTTCGATCAGTATTGAAAATTAATTTCTTAGATTGGTAACTCATAAAAACTTGATTTTTCGGCAGCACAGATGTCAGAACAACAGAACTGAAGCGCTTATAATCATTTTAAAGCTGAGATTCTGCAGACCTTAACAAAAACATTTACTGTGGCATAACAACTGATAAACGTAAAATCAACCCCACATTTTCAATAAAGGAAAAACCATATCATTATCACACTGTTATTAGTAACATCTGGAAACGGGGAACCAATCGCAAAGATCATTCTTCTAGGGAACATGTGTTTAAGTGAATTACTGTGTGTGTGTGTGTGTGTGTGTGTTTGTGCGTGTATGCAGCGCCTGTTGCTGTGCTGCAGCTGCACGCTGGCTGGCGACGTCTCTTCAGCGCAGGGTAGGCCGGCATTGCCGCAGAGCGCACGAGCATCACCAGCAGCCGTTCTGTGTTGCTATGGTAACCAAACTGTGCAGTGTTGGGGAGGGGGGCGTAGGGGAAGCTCTCTCTCTGCTGCAGCAGCCAATGGAACGACGCCATCCAATCAGACGCGTTTGCATAACGAGCTTGTTATGCAGAGTCCCCATGGTTGCAGTGCCTGTGTTCTAGGGCCCGTCTAGACAAATCTCAATCACGAACATGGGGGAGGGAGAGAAAGAGAGAAGGAGGGAGAGAGAGAGAGAGAGAGAGGGAGGATAGAAAGAAAGAGAGTGACAGGGACAGAGTGAGAGAGAGAGAGAGAAAGAAAGAGAGGGGAAGAGAGAGAATGAGAGGCAGAGAGGAAGGAGTGAGTGAGCGAGCGTGTGTGAGAGAAAGAGAGAGAGAGAGAGAGAGAATGAGAGGCAGAGAGGAAGGAGTGAGTGAGCGAGCGTGTGTGAGAGAAAGAGAGAGAGAGAGAGGAATAGGAAGAGGAGGGGGTGCTCATACAAGAAGAAAAGCAGAACCACTAAACAGCTTCACAGCTGGAGCCGAAAGGTCTCCCAAAATTCAAACCACATCTATCCGTCAATGTACCTCACAGGATAAAAAGATCCAGCATAAATAAATGCCACAAAGATGTTTGTAAGCTGACACCATACTGCAATTTAAAGAAACAGTTATGAAAACATATGCTGTCATTTACCTGACATGCACAAGCTGTATGAATATACAGTATTTGAAAGCTATGGTGACTGGAAAGATTTTCAGCAAATAATGTCTATGAGTTCTAATAGAACCTCAGTTCTAAGTCTCGTTTTGGGTCCATTTATGATGCTCGACAGCAACCACCCACATTCGGCAAGAGGCTGAGCCAATAATGACGAATTTTTCATTTTTTAACTATTCTTTTAATCTGTTTAAAGCAAAAATTACATGGACATCTTCAGACACACACCCAGAGCAGAGAAGACTCTCTGCTACTGGAAAGTCACTCATCATTGTTTACATCTGACAGAGCATCAGTTCTCCTCACAGTCCATCAGGCTCTTGTACAGGTGGCCCGGCCAGCTTTGGTAAGCTGAGCCTTTAGACTTGCGGCCGGGTGGTGGGCTTGACCTGCATTGATTTGAACCTATGTCTGACAGGCACTGCAGGGAAGGCATGACTGACACCAAGCAGGGCGTTTAGCTGCTGAGGGGAGACCCTTCTGCCCTCTCCATGGCACATTTACCACTGCTGAGAGAGAGGGAGCGGAAGACAGAGACTGAATCAGAACAAGGAGGCAGGGAGAGCGAGGGACAAATCCTTCTCATTATCCTTGCGGTGAGTACAGTCGTCTGGGGGGCCTGAGACCGACTGACCTGTCAAATATTTTATCTCACTCTACAGCACAGACGACACAGCAGGCAGGAGGGACGGCGGGACAGGATAAAAGGGCTGATGGGTAAATAATCTGATACAAAACACTGGGGTCGGGCAAGTTCCCAGCAAACAGGAAACATTCTCCGAACATTGGCTAACGCTCTCTAAAGGTTCTCTCAACGTTATCCTAAAAAGTATCATTAGTAGAACATTTTTTTTTTTTTAAATGGAACACATTAAAAACATTACAGAATTCAAAACAGTTCGAAACAAACCAAGCAATAACGTTAATATTTTTAAAAACTAGATGTTTCAAACACTCCTAAAACTTTTAACTCCTAGTAACATTTTTGAAGTTTTTGTTACTTAATGGGAATATTAGAGCAACGTTCTTACAACCTAAAATTGCTAGCTGGGATGTTTTATATGGATCATTCAGCTCTTTGGAACAGTGTTTAAGCCACTGCATTGCTCACAATAGCACACCTGCTCTTTTCTTATAACTGTGGTGATGTAGTGTGAGCTAAAGCTGAACCAGGGGGTCATTTGTCATATGGATGATTTAGCGTCAGCTTGATCCAGGTGAGAGAATGCCAGGGTCTAACTCACGGCCTCGGTCCTGCAGGTGCTAATAAATATAACTGATCACAATGCCCAAAGCCACAAATCAAAGACTAAAAAGAGCTGAACGGCAGATTTAGCCTGAGGAATCTACATCTGTATGACATCATCATTTCGATGATGTCATAAAGACCTGCTTGAATTTGGTAACAGTCATGAGGTTGCTGCTTACCTCCTTTTTCTTCTTTTTCTTCACTTTGGGCTTTTCCTCCTTGCCCTCAATCATCTTGCTGGGTTTCTTCTTCTTATGCTGTTTAACAGAGTCCTCGGAGAAGAACCTCTCTAGGGGCGACAGGGGGACACTCCTCTCACGCTCACCCTCCTCATCCTCATCTGAAGAAGCACAAAGTCCACAGTTTTGAGATTCAGGCACACAGGATTTATATTCCCTTTATAAACACCTTCAAAAATGTGGGCCTATGAAAATAATTTTGCAGTATTTGTAATCTGTGATATATTTCTTCATATTCTGTTTTTGACCTCAGTACATAAAATGAAATCAATGATGTAATTTATATATCATTTAAGAAAACGTTTAATATACATTTTATATGTTTGCGAAACACTGCCTTTTGGGGTAAAAAATACATTTTGGGGGCAAATATCTGTCTGCCTATCTATCTGGTTCTACGGGGGGCTTGCCTGTGGAGAAGTGGAGGTCCCTTCTCTCTGTGAGAGGAAAAGCAAACAAACATTTGTTGACACACTGAAACCGGAGCGAATGGAAGTAAGGTGAGGCCTCTGCCACCTGCTGAACTGTGAATCTCACACTGTACACTGAACTACTGGCTGCTAGCGCGTGTTCGCTGTAACACTTCAGTGCCACCGTGCTGTCAAAAAGGCTAAACACTGAAAAAAGACATCAGGGAGTCATCCTCCTCCACAGCCGGAGCTCCACGGTGTGACTCCCGCAGCCCGTCTATCTTCAGCTCTGATTGTGGCCCATGAAATATGCAGTGTGTGAGGCAGACTCATTCAGCTAAAACCCTGCCCTGCAGCCCGCCACGCCCCATGGGAGCTGGAGACAGGGTTTTCCCAGCCTCCTGGATGCCACCCTCCAAATCCACTTAACCTTCATTTAGCGGCTGCTGTTTGAGGACTTTAGCTCTTGTGAGAGCAGCGACTGCACGGCTGAAGCCCAGCTTGCAGCCCTGTCGGCGTTTCGTGTATTTATGCTCAGAAACACAGAGCTCTCCATCTTTCTGTCGACCACTGGGAGTTTTTTTATTTTAATCTTCTGCTGCACATAAACAGAGCAGTTGCGAGAGAGATGATGGATATTTAGGGCAGCGCGTCTGCGGTACATCTCAAGGGGAGGCTCTTTCATGTCTGCAGAATATGTCTGCTGCCTGCCAGGCGCATCAAGCTCGCATCTTCTCTTCATTCATGTCTCACTTAGAGTCTTGGTGATGCAATCGCACACTTAAAGTCGGTCCATCCAGCATACATTGTCAGAAAAATGTCTTAAGTGGTTTGGATTGTGCTGCTTTTATGTGAAGACACGTGCAATTTCTTATACTTCCAGAATTCATATGAATAATTAAAACCAATATTGATTAATTTCAATATCAAGATGAGATTAGACTGCCATTGTGCAGAATACAGGTACAAAGCCAAAGTGAATGAATTAAGCATTCATGAAAAGTGCAAAGAGCGAAAAGCAAATAAATTAAAATAGCAAATGAGGAAAACATAGAAAATGGTAAAAAGTAATATATACATACAGTGTGTGTATATGTACTATATGTACCATATAGTATAGGAGAGAGAAAGAGACAGTGAGAAAGAGAGAAAGAAAGGCGGAGAGAGAGAGAAAGAGAGAGAACGTACAGAAACATTTGCAAAAATGCAAACTAAATAGCTACATAATTGAGTGAATAACTTGTAACGTATACTGCGTTGTCGTTTGCATATTTGCATTAATTCACGAGACAAATAACCTAATAAATAGCAATGGATGTTGCTCCTCATGAGGGCGGAGTCAAAGCAGGCAGTCACGTTCAGTATCGTGTTCCTGAGCAAACAGAGGCTGTGCCAGGCACTGCCGGGTGTTTCAAAGCTCTGCCACAGTCATTGGCTCCTGGCAGCAGGCCTTCAAATGCCACGGCTGCAGCCATACATTTCTGTGTCATCTGAGTACAGACGTTGGGGTAACTGTGACCTTCCAGCGGGGTTGGGTCATTGCCGCACTCCATTAGAGAAGGAATTCATGGCCGCTCTCGCTGTAAAGAACAGGAGCGTTTACAGGAAAACGCATTAGCTGTCTGACAGACGGCGTACGTTAATAGCGCCCCACCATTAATGTGATGAGGCAGCGTGTACAAAACACCCCTCTCATTGAGACCTTCAACTTTTACAGGCTGTAATGCTGCTTTTTTAAGACTAGCCTACATTAAACAACATCATGGCTCTCTCTCACTTAAGTCTAGGGCCGTTCCACCAACCTATGCCCTGCTTTGCAAAAAGATACAGGGGCAAGTACACAAGCAGTCATACAAAGCAGTCTAAATTTAACGTCCTTTTAACCTACAAAACTAGAACGAAGCCAACGTA
>JAZGTJ010019896.1:0-10668 GCA_036877575.1 Botia almorhae | reverse complement strand
CATACAGAACATTTGTTCACACCACTTTTGATTAACTTGATCTTGTAGCCTAGAGTGTTTGCTTCAAAATGATGTGAGAATCATCTAGTTCACTCGTTCACACAAAACACTATATTGATTTTAATTTTCGAAGACACTTTTTGTTTAGAACGGCCGTATGCAAAGAGGCATGAGTGATCATGAATAATGCTGTGATTCACACCTGAGAAGACAAAGTCCCGCATAATGAGCTGCAAAATGAGCCTTTCAGTCAGGTGTGTGACTGAGAGGGAACTATGGAAAGAATGAATGAAGGAAGAATGTAAGGACAAAAGAAATGTATATATTTTTTTGTAGCTTATTTAGAATATATTGAACTATCACGCAAAATAACTTGAGATTCACTTGCGAGTGCAGTTATTACCAATGAGTAATTACCAGCTGAAAATAAAGGATAAGAACGGAATGCGCATATGTCTATCAATGGGTCACTTCTCTGTGACATTTACATCTTATTTTATATATTTACACCTCAGACGATCGCAAATACCAATGACCTGGTATAACACATTCTGAACATTTACACCAGAGCAGATATTCGCGAACAGAAGCTTAGTGAACAATTTCACAGTTTAAAAAAATATAGTCTTAACATTACAAAATGTCAAATAAATGAAACCATGGTTATTTTCATAAGAGACATCGTAGTATAATATTATATTTGTTTATATATAGCATAGTTTATATATGCGCTTTGTTAAAAACTAAAAGTCATCTGAGTTGCGTTCTACGTCCGAGGAGAAGGTGAACTCGCTGTCCAGAATCATCTGAAGTGCTTCTTCACTCGTGTAGCGTGTCATCATTTAAACGCTCAGATAAAGTCAGTAAATTCTGTGATGAAGCTTTGACAATTTCTGCCAGCTTCGGGGGCGTGTACATGATTACCTGGCTCAATGCGAGGTGGGATCACATTAGCAGTAATGAGGTGATACAGGGGAAACTATACATCTTCTAACTTTCATACGGATTACTTAAAGGGAGAATATTTGTTTTTGATTTGAAAAAAAGTGTAAAAGTACACATTTCAAGCTTCCTATACATATATTTATTATGTCTGTGGGGCACGTATTCACTGAGATTTAGGTTGTTTCATTTATGTGTCTGTGGAAAGAGATGACAGACAACGAAGGCAGAGTGTGTAACCTGTTTGTTTTCTTCTTTTATTAAAAGCACAGGGCTTTATTGTTATTATGAGTGTATACAAATATAAATAGACCCTTTACTGATTCAAATGATGTATTGGCTTTATCTGTACGATCAAAAAAGATGGAGCATTTTACGTTCTTTTCCGCGTTATCATGAAAACATGCCTCAAAACGCGCCAGTGCATTTGTCGACCCCAGAGGGTTAACCAGTATAACAAAAATGTTTCTTAAAAAAAAATCAGCTACCCTGCAATGTGTAATGGTAGTCAGACTCCAAACACAATTCAGTTAACCAAATAGGGGGGTTTATTGAATCAATAGTTAAATGTAAATGGAAACAGGTGATAACTGGCAAATATCAAGTCCTTTAGTGAATTGATGATGACACTGACTGTACTTGTCTTTTTTACCAAAACTGGATGAATGGTTAGAGCAGCTGGTTAGAGGTGATGGTTGCTGGTAAGTAGACTACACATAAACACATGAGAAGGATGGCCTTGACCTTGAGCTATAGCTTGGGGATGAGACGCATTAAATTCTGCCAGTAGATTGGGATCAGTATGTCATCTCTCAGGACCCATGATCTTTCCTTGGGTCCATACTCTTCCCAGTCAACCAGGTATTCTAATCTACCATCACAACGTCGGAAACTCAGGATCTCCTTGACCGAGTAATCAGTTCCATCCTCCAGCACCATCGGAGGAGAGGGATCATCTACGGGACCAGGCTCTGTGGTAACAGGAGAAACAGGTGAGAAATATGGCTTGAGAGGGAAGACATGGAACGTGGGGTGTATTCTGTATTGTGAGGGGAGCTTGAGTTTATACGTGACCGGGTTTGTTTGTCGGATAATGGGGAAGGGACCAATGAATCTGGGACTGCTTCTTGCAGGGAAGACTCAGCTGGATGTCCCGAGTGGAGAGCCATACCTTCTGTCCTGAATGAATGGTGGGAGTGGTGGCTTTCCGGACATCCACATGATGTTGATGATGTTGATTGGCACACTGGAGATGTTGATGAGCTGAGTCCCAGACCCTCTTACTGTCCTAGAACCAATGCATGACTGATGGAACATCCAAGGGCTCCCCTGACCAGGGGAGGCTGATAGCAGAGTACTTACTGGAAGGGAGTGAGATCCATTGTAGGCTGATGGAGAGAATTCTGTGCATACTCGGACTAGGCAATGAAACGGTTCCAGGAGACTATAAACAGGTCTAATCAGACCTCACAGACAACACAGTGTAAGAAGCCACATTTTTTATTTTTTTTTAAAATAAAATAAGTAGAAGTAGAGGTAGTGGCAATGTGTTAGTTGATTAGTGAGTTGAGTTATGTAGTTCATTCCACCAACCGGGCAGAGTGAAAATAAAGAGTCCGGGAAAGTGATTTCTTCCCTCTTTGGGATGGAACCACAAGGCGACGTTCATTAGCTGAACGCAAGTTTCTGGAGGGCACCTAAATGCGAAGGAATTAAAGCAGGTAAGGAGGTGCGAATCCAGTAGTCACTTTGAATCCAAACATCAGAGCCTTGAATTTGATTTGAGCAGCTACTGGAAGCCAGTGCAACTGGATAGACAGCGGAGTGACGTGTGCTCTTTTAGGCTAGTTATAAACCACTCTAGCTGCTGCATTCTGGATCAACTCCAGGTGTTTGATAGTACAAGCCTTGCAAGGAGAGCATTGCAGTAGTCCAGTCTGGAGAGAACATAAGCTTGAAGAGGAGTTGTGCTGCATGCTCCGATAGGAAGGGTCTGACCTTTCTGATGTTGTAGAGAGCGAATCTGCAGGAACGAGCGGTTCTAGAGATGTGGTCAGAGAAGCTCAGTTGATCGTCAATCATTACTTCAAGGCTTTTGACCGTCTTGAATAGAGTAATGGTTGCCCCATCAATCTGGATTAAGAAGTTATGATGAAGAGACGGGTTGGCTGAAACCACAAGCTTTTCTGTTTTAGCAAGGTTGTCCAACACAATATGTCCGTCAGGCAGGCTGAGATGTGAGTCGGTACCGTGGGATTATCAGGGTGGAAAGAGAGGTAGAGTTGGGTGTCATCAGCATAGCAATGATAGGAAAAGCCATGTTTCTGAATGAGAGATCCTACAGACACCATGTAGATGGAAAAGGGAAGTGGTCCAAGGACTAAGCCCTGGGGCACCCCAGTGTCTAGATGTTGCAGGTTGGACACCTCTCCCCTCCAAGACTTCCTGAACAACCTGTCAGAGAGGTAAGATCTGAACCACCGGAGTGCAGTACCTGTAACGGCTAGTGATTTGAGTGTAGTCAGCAGGATCTGGTGGTTTACAGTGTCAAAAGCAGCTAACAAATCCAGCAAGATAAGAACTGACGATTTGGAGTCCGCTTAAGCCAGTCTGAAATCTTCAACGACCGAGAGCAGTGCAGTCTCGGTCTAATGACCTTTCTTGAAGCCAGATTGGTTGTTATCCATGAGGTTTTTCTGAGTGAGAAAAGCAGAGACTTGAATAAACCCAACTTTTTCCAGAATGTTGGCCATGAATGGAAGCAGGGATACCGGTCTGTAGTTTTCGAGTAGTGCTGGATCTAGGTTAGGTTTCTTAAGCAGTGGGGTTACCCTAGCCTGCTTAAATGTAGTGGGGAAAATACCAATGTGAAGAGATGTGTTAATTATGTGAGTAAGTGCTGGTGTGACTGCTGGAGAAATAAGTCAGTGATGAAATTAACCCCTAGGTGTGACTAGGGAATGGGTAAAGGTAGGAGTTTTCCAGCCGGTAATTGACGAGGTGTACGAGCCATAGCGCATTCCCAGCATCCTCTCACATACCTTCTGATGTCATTTGCCATTCCAGGCCACCAGAAGCCATCTTTAAGCAGTGAGAGGGTTTGATTGGTCCCAGGATGACCAGTGGCCAGGGATGTATGCGCTGTATGGATGAGTTGTTTTCTTTGACTGTGAGGAACGTAGGTATGATTTGGGGGGCACCCCGACAGAGCAGGATCGGAGACACTGGCAGCCGAGATGTCCTCGTCCAGGGACCATTGATTTGGACTTACAATCATGCTTAAGGGAAGGATGGGTTCAGGATTAGTGTTCTTAGTCCCTGTATGATAAAAAATGGTGAAATGGAATCGGGTAAAGAAGAGGGCCCATCTGGCTTGCCTAGGGTTAAGCCTTTTTGCTTCTCAGGGAGATTCAAGATTACAATGCTCAGTATATACAATATACTGCCTCAATTCTTTAAGGGCGAGTTTGATGGCAAGAAGTTCTCCATTCCTAATGTCGTAGTTTTGCTCTGCCGAGGATAGCTTCCTTAGGAAGACGATGGGTGGAGTTGAGGAGGATTCCCCTGCTACTGAGATAGGATGGCTACAACTCCGGATGTTGAAATGTCAACCTCTACAATGAAGGGCTTTTGTGGATCAGGATGGACCAGCAGTGGAGCCAATGTGAAAGCTTTCTGAAGGGTTTTTATGGTAGTAGTAGCTTTCGGGTTTCAGGACAGAGACTTGGGCTTTCCTTTCAGAAGGTTAGTAAGTGGATCTGTGATGGAACTATAATTAAAGATAAAGGGTCAATAGAAACAGTAGTTTGAGAAACCAAGGAATCATTGGAGTTCTTTAATGGTAGTGGGACAGGGCCAGGACCAGATTGCTTACACCTTACCCTCATCCATCTTGATGCCATGAACGCTGATGTGATATCCCAGGAATTGGACTGAAGGCTGATGGAAGGTGCACTTCTCAGCTTTTAGATCCAACTGGTGTTCGCAGAGCCATTGGAGGATCTCGGAGAAGTGTTGGCAATGTTCAACCTTGTTCCAGAAGTATATTAAAATATCATCGATATAGACCAGCATGAAGTGGTGCAAGTACTCCCAGAACACCTTATTCATGTAAATTTGGAATACATAGGGGGCGTTTACCACATGTTCATAAGGCATGACTAGGTACTCATAGCGGCCATTGGGTGTCACGAAGGTGGACTTCCACTCGTCTCCCTCACATATTCGAACACACTTACGCACTTCTGAGGTCCAGCTGGGGGAAGATCCTGGCTCTGCAAAGCTGTTCTAGTGCAGATGGGACAAGGGGAAGTGGAAACCTATATCTGACTGTAATCTTGTTTAATGCCCGGTAGTCTATGCATGGCCTCAAGCCTCCATCCTTTTTGGCCATGAAGAAAAAACTGGATGCAGCAGGGGAAGTGAAAGGGCGGATGTATCCTTGTTGTAGAGTGTACTCAATGTACTTCTCCATGGCCTTCTGTTTGGGGATGGACAAAGAGTATATTTCTCCTCTGGGCACTGGTTTATCAGGTATGAATTTGATTGTACAGTTCCATGGTCGATGAGGTGGTAACTTGGAGCTATTAGCTATTAGCCTTTTTTGTGTATGATCTGGATTGTTTACTGTTTACCGATTGTTTGCTGCCTGCCCTATTGTTTTTGGATTGCCTTACCGTTGTTGATTGTTTGCTGCCCGACCTGATCTTGGACTGTGTTATCGTTATTGATTGTTTGCTGCCTGCCCCGACCCACGCCTGTATAACGAGTACCCATTTGTCTTGCCTCCACTGTGTATGTTTGCTGTTATCGATTCTGCCTGTCGACAATTCTAAAAAAAATTGTGCTGCAAATGATTCAAAGTCAGTCTGACTCTTCGCTACAGTACCACGTAAGTAAACTGAATATACAGTGTGACTTTTTGTAATAGTTTATCAGTACATTTATACGTTATATTTTGTTTTTTTGATAAAGTGCAACTGATTTAGTTTGGTTGTTCATGTTAGAAAATAACTAAAACTAAAAAAACTGATTTACAACTAAAATAAAAACTACTTTCTCTGTAATTTGTGCAAATACAACCCCTTGTTTTCATGTAGTTTTAGGGTGTTACATCTGCAGGCTGCAAATTAAAGTGGTGCTTTATTACTCACTTGTTTTCATGTAATTTTTGTAGTTACAGGTAAATTAATCAAATAAACAGATACACAATCTAATATCCTAGACTCTATAACCTTTATTTTAAAAACTGTTTTCAAAACAGATCAAACTATATACATTTTTTTTCAGATGATAGTCATGACAAAGACGCAAATTATTTAGTTTATTTTTATTTGTTTAAATCAATATAAATTTGTGATGAATTAATATTAATATTAATATTACTACTAAGTTACTATCCTTAGTTCTAAGCTTTGTGTTTACTCAAGTTATAGACGGCAGCTTTAACGTGCAAGAGGAGAACATCTCCCAAGGTTTTTTTTTCTCTTTTTATAGATCACTGGAGTTTTGGCTCCTTTTGGTTGGCTCTGCACCAACTCAAAAATAATAGGACAACAGATGCAAACAGCAGTGAAAACAAAAAACTAACCACAATGAAGAGATAACAAACACAAAAAACAAGGCAGAGGTATTCAGAGGGGTAATCCAAAAGCGTAATCCAAAATCCAGAGCGTAAATCCTAAAAGCCAGGGAACACATAATGAATACACAGACTAAGAACGATGACTAGAAACTCCAAACAATAACCCACAACCACATTAACCAAACCCAGAACTTAAATACAAATAATAATCAACTAAACACAGGTGCAGACGATTAAAATAAAACAGGAAGTGACATAAAACATAAGGGACACGGACCAACGTCAAAATAAAAGTCTATGCTCCTCGCTGCCGCGGGAGCCTGGCTTCGTAACAATATTAATACTATCAATATAACATTTACATTATAGGCCATTCACTGTTTTCTATTTTTGTAAATACTAATGTATACTGCGTTACATGTATAATTATAATTGTCCTGATTTTCTATTTGTGCTTTATCAAAGAGCCATTCTCATGTAAACTGAATTTTTTGTGGTTTAATATTGTCATTTGTCAATTTTAGTATTGATAATTATTATCACTACCACATGTCTTGCCATCTCCTACACCTTCTTGATCCTACTCCCTGCAGTCACAGATCCACTCCACACATGTAGTGTAGTTAAGGCCCTTCACATGGGAAATAGTAAGCTGTGGCTGCAGGGGCCACAAAATTCAAAGAGGAATTGGGCAGTCAAGAATTTTTGTGCAGACATTGCCATAGTTACAATCAACAAATGTACTCTGTAAAAAAAAAAAAAAAACTAAAAACAAGTTTTGTGTGTCATTTTGTCATTAATAATTTATTTTTAATTTAAAGAATACTTAATTTTTTTTCCCCCTTTGTCCTAAGTATGTTTAAATGATTTGCCTTAAGAGTGTCACCTGTGTGGTGCTGACTGGTGTGAAAAATGTAAGGTAATTATTTTATATGAATACCTAGTTTCCTAAGCAAAACAATCTTCTCTTCCATGTTTTGGCAAATCAGGACAATCATTAAAAAGGCAAATAATTAAAAAGACTATTTCGGCCAAAAAAGTCAAATTATTAAAGACAATGATTCATTATTAAAGAATTGATGACAAAATGCAGAAGTGTGGCAGAAGCACAAAATTTCTGTTATGTTAGAATAAGTACCCTGTAGTTAAAAAAAATACTTGCAGTAGCTCATATTTATGGGTACACAGTTATTACATAAGCACAGTGCATGTTCTTATTAACTTGCTCCCAATCGTAAGCTTGTTGCATAGCACTGTAGATAATACATACAACATAATATTAGAATATCCTTAGTTTAAAAATATGGTATAAATATTTTAAAATTTTTCAGGTTCTCTTTATTCTCCAAACTGCACATTGTACCCTTATACCTACAAGTATGTACTGTAGAGGTACACTGTTGTTACAATTGTAAGGTACGTTGTAAATTCAGTTTACTTGCGTAGTACATTGCAGGCTGTAATCTAAAGCGTTACTGTTATGGTGGACGTTTGTGATGAGAAACGGAGCGGGACACAGGACTAAACAATAAACAATATTTAATGAAATAATGAACAAAACAACACAAACACTAACCGTTAAAGTAGTGAGGCGATGACAAATGCAAAACAACAGTGAAACACAAAAACAATCCACAATGAAACATACAACACAGGTCCAGGGCAAGATAATCCAAAAGGGGTAAACTCGAAATCCAAAGTCCAATAAACCAGAGAACATAGGAGAAATCACGAATACACAAAAACCACCGAACAACGCCAAACACCAACGACTAGAACATACAAAACACGGAACTTAAATACACTAACTAATCACGGTGACACAGGTGATGACGATGAACAAACACAGGAAGTGAACACAGATGACACGGAAACAGAAAACTATACTTCATAATAAGAGTCCAGACTCCCCGCATAGCGTGGGAGTCCGGCTTCGTAACAGTTACCACATTGTCAAATAGTCAATTTCAATTAGTGTTGCTTTTGGATCCTGCTTCCCCGTTACAAAATTTCGAACCACAAACACAAGAAACCAAGGGGTGTTTATAGATAGACTAATCAAGGGTAACAAAGCAGAGGTGATAACAATCACAATCATGAGGTGGGGCCACATGGTCAGGACCACAAATAGATCTTTAATTGTGTGTTAAATGCTAGTGTAAGTTTTTGAAAAACGTATCATAATCTGACTCTGGATACATAACTGTAATATACTGTGACATAACTGAGTTTGTTTTAATGTGGTTGCTAAAATGCTGGCACAAGTGTATAGAGTCTGCTGTCCCTTTTGGTCTCTTCTACAATTTGCTAAGAAAAAATGTTGTTTAAAAAATAAAAAAATGCACCTCTCTTCGCCACAATGTTCCATTTATGTACAAACCAAATGAGTTACAGACAGTTTAGTTCAAATGCCTAACCATAACGACAATAAATGTTAATAGCGATGCTTGTTTCAAGAAACATGACTGAACATGCTATGTCTTTGATAAATATAATTATCCTTTCTTTAAATGGATTCAGCTCTGTGGATAGAGGAATGGTCTTTTTGTCACATAAAAGTTTATTTCAATAAATACTTTCTCATTTTAGAGCATAGCTGAAAATGGTGTCTTAGAAATGCTCGCTGTCTGAGAACTGATGACGGTTCATGTGTCCTCCTCTCAGATGACTGTGTGGCTAGAAATTCTATTAAAGCAAACATTTCACCAGATTTAATGTTTAATTTTTTCATATGCCTTTCTGAATCACCCATGCTCACAGAACAATTTGATCCCAGGGCCGGCCCCTTCTCCGCAGAGACAGATGGGATTGTTGATATTTGATGGTTGGTCTTGTTTTGGAATCAGTGAAAATGTGAATCTATACTGCCTGAATCTTTAAAATGACAATGGCCAGTTACACATGCAAACTAAATCAATGCCTTGCCAACACTTAAGACACAAGAGATTTACTATTAAAATGAATTGTATCTTTAAAAACTATAAATATTTGTACATTTAATTAAACCAACATACTTTTCATCTACATTGAGCATTCAACCTCTATTAAAGCAGACACACCAGGTGTGTGTGTGTTGTATAATGCATGATGTGGTGTATAAGGATTTCATTTGTATTTCATGCGTTTAAATAATGCTCATTATGCTAACACTGTTATGAAATAAACTGCACTACATTATAAGAATTTGACTGGTTGGCTCACAGAAGTGGTGGCATGCCGCAGTCCTTGACTCGTGCGCCGGCAGGCTGCCGTTCCTCCCCAAGCAGGCCGGACCCTCTATGAATATGCCCTGGCTGTTGACCGGACTGAGTTTTGGTTACCTTATACTCTGCTCAACAGTTATTTTCTGGCGGGCCTCAACCATCTTCCTCACTTTCTGGAGAGGCAGTGGTTGGTGCAGCTTCCATTCTGGGAGATGGTGGAGAACCTTTACCAGCAGCTGTGGTTGGGGATTCCCCTCGGGGTTCTCCACCCGTCTCACCAGAGTTCCGCGTGAGTCCTTGGTGGGAGGGTCTGCGCATCGGCGCAAGTTTGCATCGATCAGGCTCCCGACTCGACACAATTAACCTCCGGAGGGTTCCTCTGAGGGGAGGGTCTCTTGGGGCCCCAGCTTGGGAGGGGATGGGTCCCCATTGGACCACATGGACTCGGTGGTAGACTCTGTAGGGTTCATGGTTGAGCCAGTCGAGCGTGTAAGCGAACCGTTGGATTTGGCACCGCGTCCCACCGATCCTCCTGGAGAGGGGCATGGCAAGGGTTCCAGGAGGAGGAGGAGGAAGGGAGAGGCGGTTCTGCTGGATTCGGCAGTGATTCCAGCGGCGGCGGCGGTGATATCCTCCACTCCAGTGTCTTGTGTGTCTGTCCAGGTGGCGACGTCTTCTGCAGAGGGGTCCACTGACCCAATATCTAGCTGGGTGGCTATGGCAGCGGTTTTCGCCACTCTGAAGGCCTGCTTGACTATTTCAGGTTGTGGTGCTCCGCATTCCTGACTTGGCAATCTCCAGAGCCTGGTCTGGCGGCGGCGCGGGCACCGTCGGCACTCAGTGTTGGGTTTCTTACCGGCCAGCATGCCGGGTTTCCCTCAGTCTGTTCCAGGGTCATGGCGCACTGGTCCGCGACCCACTCCAGGTGCTCCTCCTAGT
>JAZGTJ010019895.1:0-10669 GCA_036877575.1 Botia almorhae | reverse complement strand
ATGTTTACTATAGTGAAGGGTTATTTGGCAGCCCTCATGGAAATATGGTTAGATTAAGTTGTCAGAGACTCTAGTCTGCACCAGCAGACCTAGACTGAGTTCTCACCTCTTCATGGCTTATTTACCTGTTGAGTATTTGATGAAACATAAGCTTTAAAAGCATAAAAGCTTAGCTTGCATATTCTGAGTTGCGTTAATCAATTCCAAACGGTCGTCCTCCTTGTCTTTGCATTTATTGGTGAGACACTAACACACTGAATCTCATATCAAAAACAAACAAAATACTATTACCAGGCTAACCCAGTGGGCTCTAGGAAAGATCTCTTAGTTTAGCCACCTGAACTCTAAGAATGGGCACTCACTTGTCTCATACTTCCCAGTAAAACCACAGCTGCAAGGTGGGTTTAAAGACATTACTGGTCAGTCAAGATTAGTAGGTGTTTGCAAAAAATATTGCATCTCTTTTGGCAGGTCTTGGCAGAAGGGCTTGTAAACAGAACGAGCTGAGAAGTAAACATTGAGAAATAGTGTTGACGTCTGTGATAGACACCTGCAGTTTTCACTTTGCAGCATTTATATAATATTGAAGCAGGATTTGTCCTGTTATCAACATCATATTTTGTTTTGTTATAGTCTTCTGTATAGTGTACATTACAGAAGGTAGAGATACTGCTTCTACAATGTCAGGTTTATTCCACTGCTTTAACTTTTTTAGTAAGTCATCACACTTATTATTAGGACACTTATAGTTAGGACAATTCTACGGGCCCACGCCCTTTAGGGGCCCCCAGAGATCTGCTTTATTAGTAATAACACTACTAGGGGGGCCCAACCTCATATTTTGTCATAGGGCCCAAAATTGCGAGCGGCGCCCCTGCATATTGGTAATTGTTTTAAAAATGAATTTGACTTTTAAATTTAAATAATCTTTAAGACAATTTTTTGTTTTACCTGACTAATCTGCTTTATCCTTTTAATGATTTTAGTTTTTTTACATGAACATTTTTACATTTAGTCATTTAGCTGTGCATTTAGCATTTAGCTTTTATCAATTTCAATTACAATAAGAGGCAACAGTGAATAAGTGCATAGATATAGACAGTCAAACAGTGAATAAGTGCATAGATAAAGACAGTCCTCAAAGGTTTTTTGTAGTCATACCTAACGCAAATAAAATAAGAATGAAATAAGATTTTGTAAAAATGTAGTTTTTTGCCATGACATGGTGAGACAAAGTGTGCAATATTGTCTGGAGTCTGAATACATGCATCGTCACTCATTCATGTAAGGGAACTATGTAACATACACGTAGTGTATATATACAGGATGGGTGAAAAGTAACTAGGTATTAAAAACTGGCTATAGAACTTGTAGTATCAGTGAAGTCATGATGAAAACAGTGTCTACATAGATGATAGTAAATAGGATTTTATATTTACTGCATTGGTAGTACAGGCATCGGCCGCGAAAGGTTCTCAGCAACATCCCAAACAACTTCCTTCAGAAGACTGTACATTCCATCCCTGGTTGTTTGAAGAAACTTGTTGACGCCGCCAGTGCTTATGTTGAAATTTAAAGATTTGCTTTATTTTCCTATGTAATAATGTACATGTACATTTTGTTGTAATAAATTTGTATTAGAAATATGGATTTATTACCAATTCATAATGCTCAGTTACTTTTCACCCACTTTGTATATGACACTACAGCATATGCATGAATGCATAACATGCCTCTGTTTTTCTATGTTCACTCATGCGCTTTGTGAGTTCATGACAGCAGCAAAAAAGTTGTGATAGACATTTATCTATCTATCGTTTACATCTTCTCCTTTAACACCAATAGCTACTCTCGATAGCATCCCACGTAGATACATCAGACACTGATATCATTAATTATCATTAATAACCCTCTGCCTTCTAACATATACATGTACGACTAATCTGAGAGCATTGTTCAATGGAGCCAGATATTAAGCCACAGGTATGATGTTGGAAGATGATGTTTTTTCTGGGCTGCTAAACAGAGGCCTATGAAGGTTCACATAGTGCTTGAAAGGGAACAGAGTTGTAAGATATGTTAAGATATGTTGTGTTGAGTTTGTATGCATGACAATAAAATAAATCACAGCATCTTTTCAATTTATAAGTAAGCACTTCCATGGAAGGATTTTTATGGAGCTTAAATGGTTGCAGATAGATTGCATTTAAGGACCAAAAAAAGACAATTGAAAGTTTAGAGGAGGCTGACTCACTACTATGACTATGTGTGTTTCCGCTGCTAAATTGAGTATGCATTTTTCACACGTTCTCCCATGTGTCCTCAAAGATTACAACTATCAAGTGCTTCTTTGCTCTTTGAAAACAGTGAGAACTATATTTTTACTCAATAACTGGTGTGCCCCAGGTTCTCAAACCCTCTCATTAGGGCTCAGTAGTAAGCATACAGTATTGCACAGGCACTCATGTCATGCTGCTAATGAAATATACATTAGTAGCATGAGAGGGTTTGACTGTGCTCATATGACATGAAAAATTCTGTCCTTATTTTTATCTTGACTGCTGTCTTTATACAAACTGGGATTTCTTATAAGTTAAACTACAAACTGGTTGAGACTTTGGCTTATTTGGCAAGACCTGTAATTTATCCTCTAATTTAATCATCATAAAATATTTCTTAAGTATATCTCATAAAATGTTGTCTCTTAATATCTTATGTTTAATTATTATTTTATTTTTATTTTCTGCAGAAGCATATGAATTTGGCAGACGCTTTTATCCAAAGCAACTTACAATAAATCTAAGTTATACATTTTATCAGTACGTGTGCTCCCCTGGGATTTGAACCCACAAACTTTGTGCTGCTAACGCAAGGCTCTACCAACTGAGCTACAGGAAGCTTTGAAAGTGGAGTTTTGAATGCTATTGTAGAACAGTATCTTAAACAATGATACAAAAGACTAGTTTTGATGACAGTTATGACACTCCATACTACTTGATAACAAGTACAAGTGGTATGAGGCAGAGGGCCCTAAGAAACATGTAAGGACAGATGCATTTGTTCCTGAGAAATTCCCATATACAGATTCAGATGTCACGTGTGACATCGTATGTTATCATGTGATGTGCCTGCATGATAAAACATGACTGCATTGAACCACTTTAGATTTCTCTGTTTTTTACTTATTGTAGAAAAAAGCATGAAGAAAAAGAATGCACATTAGTAGTGCAATTTATGCTTAATAATGTATTGTAGCATTCTTGTGCTGCCTCAGAAAATGATAGGAAATGCAATTTTGTCCACAAGCCTATTACCTCATATATTAACCTCAAATAAGTTAATGTTTTCTGGCATCAGCAGTATACATAATGCGTACAAATACACACACTGTCGTTATTTATAATTAAAACTTTCTTTGTGATTTAGCATTTTATTTTTTTTAGATACTTCAGATTTGAAAGATTTAAATATCACATTCAAAAACTAACAATACATGTATCTTTATAACAATACGCATATCTCAAACACATCACATACACACTCACTCACATATACTATCATAAATATAAAAGATTTCAAACTCCTCCCATCAACAATTAAAACTCACTTCTCACATGCACTTAACTTAATACATCAACTTAATACATCAAATACATCGATCATTTCGACATGACTTTAATGAAGCAGGGAAATGAACAAATTCCCAGTTACAAAAAAATGGTGCTGTATAAACTGTGGCACAGCCTTGACCGGATAGATGAATCTGGATGTGTGAAAGTTCAGAATGTGAACTGTGAGCATTTGCCATAGTGACATATCGACAGTTTGTCACACAGCTTGCAGTGTAAAGTCTGTTATGAACTGTGTTGTCCTGCTGAGGTTAACAAACCTCGCCCCTTATCCATATAATAATCCACCCCGATAGCAAGAGGCAATCTGTTTCTGTTACCCTTTTCACACAAAGGCCAGTAATTCTTGTTTGTGTGTGTGTGTGTGTGTGTGTGTGTGTGTGTGTGTGTGTGTGTGTGTGGCAGTCTGTCCATTGGATAAGAGGCATGACTGGCGTGGTGGGGAGGCATCTGTTAATGGTGTCTGAATTTGTCCTCTTTAGTGACAATGACGTCAAAGAAGATTAGAAATGACTTTATGTGTGAAGATAGCTCTTGCTGTGAATGTCAGACAATGTTATTCATTTCCTTACCACTTCATTTTCAGACAGACTAAACTACCATGATAATGTTTTTGTAATCTCTTAATGTCAGATGACTGAATCAGTATGCATATTTAATTGCGTGAGTAGTTCTAATAACCATCTGTGATATCAGCCAGGTTGGATTATTTCTAGAGTATCTTTGGCAGGAACAAATACTGTAGATTTAGAAGATTGGATTTTTGAACACATGAGAATGAATAACAATAATTATTAAAAAATAAAATTTGTTATTTTTGTATAGAAATAAACCAAAAATTTAATTAGAAGATAGTAAATGCTTAAAGTTAGTAAAGTTAATAGTAAAGTTAGTAAAGTTAAATAGATGAAATGGTTGGCATTCAGTGCTGGTTTGAACTTTCTAAATCATTTTCTCCAAGAGACATGTGTACACATTGTGTAATGGATTTCATTTTTCGGACAGGGCTTTTTAGTTCCGTTCTTTATCTTAATTCCTTCATCCAGTAGATATCAATGCAACAGTGTGTTCCAAATAAGGAATTTGTTTCCTCAAGAATATACTGCATGCATTGATCCAGAAGACTGTTGGGATGCAGTTTCTTTATGAGCCACTAGTTTTCTACATAAACCACAACAAGATATTTCATTATAACTGGTGAAGATTATACCTTTAGGTTAACAGTGCAAATGCACATAGATGTCTTTAAGATAGCTGATCAAATTTGCTTTGTGCAAATTGCTTCAATTCTTTTGTCGTTTTCCAGTTCTTTTGGGTTAGTTTGAGGACTCTGGCTTCTATTAGGGGACTTCAAAGCCTGCTACACTGACTGGAGTTCAGTTCAAAAAGTAACACTCGGATTAATTTTTAATTTAGTTTTTTGTTCTTCTGAAGGTATGCAAATATAGTATGTGGACTAATAAAGGTCAGCAGTGGGAAAATAGTACTTCTAGCAGACGAGACTGTAAAGGAGTAATGGAAAACAAATGGCTTATTGCTCATAGGTTCTCTATACCAGCTACAAGATCATTCTTTCTTTTAAGAAAAAGAGTAATATATATATATATATATATAGTGACTCAAAGCCTTAAGTTGTGCGTTGTCAAAATTCTTATTTTTAATTTAGATTAAAGACCATAATAGGGTTTTAGGTTGGTGATTTGTCTTTTTAAGACTGGTCTGGTTTAAGACTGGTCTTAGAAAAAACATCACATATACGGTGGGGGATTTTATATTTGGTATATCTCCCTTTTGCTTTAGTAACATCATGCACTTCAGCTTGTATGCAAAGTTTATGCAAAACTTGATCATCCATGTTAATGCATTCTGTCATTTGTGAATGTTCTGAAGAGCATCTTACATGCTTTTATAGAAGCGAGGAAATCTCACTCTTTTGTATAAAGCCATGTTACAAACCTGCTTACATTTGAGAAATAGTGCAGCACCTTAAATTTGTTTTTTATTTTATTATCATTGCTTTTTTATTAAATTTTCTGAATACTAACATTTTATTTCTAGGTTTTATTAGAATCCCAGATTTTCAGTGTGCTATTAGACTTTTGGACCCCAATGTCCTGTTTTGGAATGTCCTGCCAGGGTTGAGTTGCTCATGCCAAACCAAACCAAAATTAGTTCCATCTGTTTATTCAGTGGATTTGTCTCCATTCTTAAATATATTAAATGCTACAACCAAGTGATTGTGGTTGACAGTGATGCATACTGCTGTCATGTTTTCCTGTGATTCACTAATGCAACTCAAGCAACTAAACGTGAGATTCATGATGACTGTTGTTCTGTTATATACATTTAAAAGACTTCCACAAAATATCTTACTTATTTGATTTACAAAACAAATTAATCATAACATAAAAAGTGATGACATCAGAGATGCTGATGTGTGCTGTCTCTTTGTAGAGGTAAGACTACTACTCTCCAGGATTTTGAACCAGCTGGAAAACAGATGAAAAATGATAACCAGATGGGTAGGAAGGATCATAACTGAATGGCTTTTAATTAAAGATTTATATCTCAAATGTTATCCATCTCTACAATAAAGTGTTTAAGTAGGCTTTGATGACTTCAGTCCCTTTGATATACATGCCTACAAAAATGACGCAGATCTCAATCTTCAGTTTATTCCTAAAAATTATGCAACAGTTAGTTCTGGTTTTCTAACAGAATAAGCCTGAAAGAGTTAAAGAATGGCAATGAGTTAGAGAATGAGTAACACGTTGTTTGTTCATGTAATTTCATTCTTCTATGTGAAGAATGGAGTGGATCTGGATGCACTGGGAATACTTTATACTCTGGAAATACTTAATGCTTCAATTCACTATTTGTGCCTCTCTATCGTCATCTCTGAAGTCAAATAAACTCAAACGGACATTACCATGAAATTGGACCCGACAGCTCAAATTATAAATCATTAAATATAAGCTTGCCCTTCTAAATCTGGAAATGGTAAGAAGAGTGTTTGGAACACTGATCTGTTATTTACTTGCTCATTGAGTTTTGGTTTATTTTTTACACAAAAAGTTACTTGTTTAAGGTTTAAAAATGTACATGAAACGTTGATTTTCGCCATCTTGAAAACAGCATAAAAATGTATTTTGTGAGGTCAGGGTTGATTGATCTGCCCCGACTTCACAAGCTTTATATCGGACTTTGAGTGCCACACCAGCGGTAAATTTACAAACAGTATGAGGTGGAAAAACTCGAACTCTTGTAATGCAGCAAGACTGTATAATTATTCTTGCAGAAGATTGCAGCATTTCTCTCATGAACAGAGAGCAAGCAGAGTGTGAGACAGAAAATACAAAACATAATTGGAGCAGTGATTGCAGAACTCTTTTGGCAGGGATGGGAAGTAGCTGTTGCTCCACCCCAATAAAATACTTTGGACAGACAGTCCTGTGACTGATATCACAAACTGTCACAGTATGTACTGAATTAGATGAAGCAGGCCTACCTACTTTTTGAGTGTTAAAAAAGTCATCTACATTTTCTGACCTGTGTGTTTGTTCACTTGTAGTGTACTAACACTAACATTAAAAAAGTTACTTAGGTGTTGTTTAACAAGTACATTTCAGCCATGAGGAATACATTTCTTTGTTCTTATATCACACATCAAAGGAGCTGCCGGTTCAGTTTATTTTTATAAATTTTTTTGAATTTGGCAGCTCCTTAGTTCCCCATGGCCTAATAGAAAAATCTATCCATCTGACACATATAGGCAAAAGAGAATCTGGGTATTTTTTGCTTATTGATTTTGCATATTGAGGTTTTGAATATACCGCATCTTACGTGGTTTCAGACACAGGGTATTACTGTGTTGGCATTAAGTGACAGCGTTGAGATAAAAATAAGAAATGGCTATTTAAATTTTTGCATGATAAACCAAGCAAGATGTGTTTCTGGATAAAAATTGTTGGTCCTGGAACATTTTTTTTTTAATTTTTAAAAGTAACCTATTTGTCAGATATGGTAACCCATACCTAAAATGCAGGCACGTGCAGAGGCGGGGGGGCGGAGAGTGCTTGAGCACCTGCTCTTTTGGCCCTAGTGATCAAAGTGCCCTTTTGTTAATATTATATTTTGTAATAATATAAAAATAAAAAAATGTATAAAAATAAGAAATTCGGGGGAAGGGGGCGTGGCGCGTAGTATAGCGTGCGGGGGGGAGGGGGCGTGGCCTTTTCATACTTTGAGCACCTGCCCCTCTAAAGGTCTCTGCACGGCCCTGCTAAAATGTGACCTCTGCATTTAACCCATCACTGGTGAGGAGTGAACACACACTTCAAGTCATGAACACACACACAGCAGTGGGCAGCACATTACTGCACCCCGGGACAAATTGGGGGTTAGGTGCCTTGCTCAAGGGCACTTCAGTTGCAACCCCCCAGTGCTGGAATTGAACCAGCAACCTTCTGATTACAAGCCCAACTCCCTTACCAGTCAACCAGTCTGATTGTAGGATTAGTTTTAGGGTTAATGTTAGATTTTCAAAAAAATTTGATCCTGGAACACATCTTACTTGACAAAAAGATCACAGCAATATTGCTAAAGCAATATCACACATGCAGTCGTGCTGTTGTACTGAATATCAGCTGTCATCCAGGTGTACCTGTGAGGCTGCAGTATGACAGTTAGTCATGAAATATGTATCTATATCTTTAATAATTTAATTTAACAGCATGTGTAATAATGCTTAAATGTAAAATTTTACACACACAAGGTGGGTGGATATACAGTGTGGATTTCTATAAAAATGCTTAAACAATTGTACTCATATTTACAGAGAAAAACAATGTAAGTATTAGTTCGGGTTCGGGTAATTTATATTGTCTGCTGCTTGAGGTAACATGGTTTAGAGTTGGATACCATGACCTGGATCTGAGCAGTGGAAAGGCAATATGAGGCCTAAGCTGTCTGATGGGATCCAGACTGAATTGATGGACATTTAATGAGTTAAGATGAAACACTACCCTAGAGATGTGGACAGACAAAGCAGCCAAATACAGTTTCAACATCTTTTATTCTGCAAGCTATGAAAACAATTCCTGTGTGGTTTTATGTCTTATTTTGCTAGAATTTATTTTAGTCACCTGTTCTCAGTTTACATGATGTCGACCTGCAACATCGACCTGAACTTAACTATGTGTTTTAAAGGAGCCCTAAATGGTTCTGTTGCATTTATAGAAACATAACATACACCAGTTCTCTAAATGTGTTAAAAAATGTCAAATTAAAACATTTAACTTCCTGACAGGGCCACTGACCAATAGGTGGCAGAAGTATGATGATGGATGTGTTCTACTGATGTTTACACAACTTCTGTCATTCACAAAGTTCTACATACTCAGAGGTCAATAATTTCTCAAAATTTGTAGACCAGTGTAATCTAAATAACATTTTTCCACAAAGAAAGTTTCTGTGAATGTTAAAGGTTCTTTATGGAACCATACAGACATAAATGGTTCTTCTATGGCAACGTGAAGCACTAACTTATCCAACTAAATAATTAACAAACAAACCTACCTAACCAACCAACCAACCAACCAATCAATTAATGTGTTTTTTGGGGACTTAATCTATGACATTACATGAGCTTGTTTGCTCATGACGTCAAGGGTCAGCAGTATCACAAACTCAAAATGCCTATGTTTTGCAACGTTTCACACATCATCCAAATCAAGTGACTGCAATTTCTTTTGCTACCGGCTGAGATACTGTCAAGTTTAGCTACATTAGCAGTCTTTCTCATTCTCTGTCTTTTTCTACCTTCATTCAGTCTCTTTGAAAGGGTGTAGTGATAAAGTGCAATGAAGCAAGACTTGCACTTGCAGTTTAGTGTAACATACTATTTAAGCACACACACACTCCACTAGCACAACGTCTGGTCTCAACTATGGATACAGACTCATCTCCGTGCTCTATGGTTTACCTGCTCCACTTTGTTTGTGTTTCTCTGGATCTCCTTCCTGTACCCCTGTGTTCGTTGTGTGTGTGCGCCTAACCTGCATCTTCAGTATTCAGTAATATTCAGTAGCATTATTCATACTCATATGATATCTGTTGGTTCATTACCTGTCTTCATACTTACCTGTTCATCCAATACATCTCTGTGCAACTAACCTCCTGTGTTGAGTCTGCATTCCGTTACACTAGCAGGTCCAGATAAATCAGATCAGTGAGTGTTAGAAAACATCAAATTATCAATTTATTTATCACTATACAATCATTTCTTTTCCCCAGCAAAATTTGGGTGCTGTTTTTTTTACTAGTTTAGCCTGGCATGTCCAACTAAATGCTCCTTGTTTGCCTGTTCTAATTATTATTTTCTAAATATTTTAATCATTACTTCTTGCAAATTTTTAACATTTAAGATTGTTTTATTTTTGTTTATTTTGTGACTTATTTTGGCGCCATCGTGATTTCCACCTTTGGCCTTGATTATTACTGTGACAGAAGGAGTGCTTGAAGATTTATTTCTTAATATTTTAGTTTAGAAGGAGGCTCCCGCTCCGCCTCCTCCACGCCACCAGAGGGAGCCCTCACCAGAGTACTAATATCCATCCGGACTACAATTCCCATGAGCCCCATATCAGGAGCTGATTACTTGCTGTTGGTACACCTGTAGCCAATCAAAGGGCTTATTTAAACCCTGGACTCTAAGAACCCAGTGCGATGTCTTGTTGAGCTGTCTGCCCAAGTCACGCAGATCGCACTACATCAGCAACAGCTTGTACGTTTAACCACACTAATGGAGGAATTAGTTAGAGCTCTCCAAAGTGCTTATTTTCCTCCAGTGACAACGGCAGCACCCCCTCCGATACCCAGTCCACCAAGCCCCATTTCCACTTCTCCGGTCAGCCCTCGCCTCGCCTTCCCCGAGAAGTTTAACGGAACCCCATTTTGGTGCAGGGAATTTTTGTTGCAATGTTCCTTTTTGTTAATCAGCAGCCACTCTCAATCCTTCTGAGAGCAGGCGATTCACTTTT
>JAZGTJ010019894.1:0-10669 GCA_036877575.1 Botia almorhae | reverse complement strand
AGCAGCAGTTGATACATAAATAAAGCTTATTTGAAAACTCCATTAAGCCTCCTGAGCTATGAAAAACCAATAAAATGTTTCATTGGATATTTCAATGACAGTTCATCAGGCCATGAATAAAAGTCATTGCCCAGCAGCCTCAGATTCCTGAAGAACTAGATTTAAAATCATAAATGGAGATCATTTGTCACTTGACACACAAGTATCTGAGTGGGTACGAGTGTTTCAGCTGTAGGAGTTGAGGGTGTGTAATTACTACTGCAGTTTAATGGTTTTATAAGTGGACAGAAGGTTCAACCCCCCCCCCACACACACACACACTTCCTGTTCAAGATGAAGAATGCTTTGATCAGCTGGAGAGTGATGCTTCAGTGTGTGTGTGTGTGTGTGTGTGTGTGATAGAGAAAGCAAGGCTGCAGGAAAAGCTTGTGTATAGTCTGCCATGTTTGTGTGAGGGGTGGCATGGTGCAGGGAGATCAATCACGTTCATTGACAGTTCTTATCTGAGGGTGAGGACGCACCCAGGATTCCCAAGGGTCTCATACAGTGGTCCATCACGCTGTTGGCAGAAAGGCTGATGGGATGCAGTGACCATCCCATCTGCTGAGACACGGACAAGATACGTATGCCTGCACAGCTACTCAGCACCTTCACGCTGTACCAATCTAAATATATGAGGGCCTCAGGAAAAGGTGTCCTTTGTGCCTGAATTTCAGGAATTAATTTTTTTTCCATTTGTATCATTTGTATGTAGAATTATAGCAAATAATTATAGAATTTAGAATGGCTGATTCAGAATGGTCACAGCTGGTTTGGAATGCATATATGCCTTCAACCTGAATCAACTACATGTTGAACAGCAAATTGAACTGAGTTAAAATACTAAGCATAATGAGGCCAGTGTAAGTGTAATGATAATATACTGATAACTTACACTTTAAACCATGTGTTTAAAAACCCACATGATGGTGTTATTCACTCAAATATTTGGTAAGATACAGCTTTTCAAATGACTTTTAAATGGGGATAAACAGAACAGAAGGGTTAATAAAGAGGATGAGTAGCATCTTAAAGACAGGCGGCTCACCGGAGACCTATTTGTGTGTTTATTTACATGTGATGCTTGCTTTAACAGTAATTAAATTAAATGTTGACTGCCAATATCCAATGTTAAAGCTCAATATGTGAAAGATATTTTATGGTTAGAAAACTACAATATAACATTTTCATAACTGCAGTCCCATGAACATCATAAAAATGACGTTTGGGGTCTCCATGTGGTCTTTATTTATTTATTTATGTATTGTAACCAATGTATTTTTGTGCAAATATTTAAACTTTTATAGATATGTAAGGTTCTCTAACAAATGATCTGCGTTGCTTTGATTAACTGGACAGCTAAGAACTGTATATATGTGAATATAAGACCAAAATTATGTCTGTAGTCCTTTACTTTGGATATCAAATATCTAACTAATACAAAACTAGGGTTATGTGTACAATTCTGTGGCTACTAGTAAGAAAGATTTTCTCTCTTTGTGGGGGCTGTTTCTTTACAGATGCTTACTCAGCACTTGCTTATTGTTTCCTCATTCAACACTCTGCTGTAGTGTATGTGATATTCATTAAAAGATATTGGCTGATATTGATACTGGATTTAGACTGTAAGCCTTCAGGACTGTGATTTATTGGTGCTTATTAGAGACCATTGATTAGTATTGAGCTGAGATTTAAAGCAGCCATGTAGCTGATTGATCCTGCTAGCCGCTCTCTATAGCGGTCTATAGGAGTCATTAGCGGTGCAATAATAATTTGCATTTAATGAACGTCTGTCTAAAACAAGGCTTTTTCTCGTCAGTGATGGGCTTGATAAATTACATTACGATGTCTTTTTTAATCTGTTTGTTTAGTTGATATGCGGAGCGCTCAGAGTGGCTGCTAGTTGTTTGCTTACTGCACCGTCAATAAGAGTTTAGATATAATAAGAAACAGCAAACCTCTCCACAACCTCCCACACAATTTAAAATAATTCACTGATGTTTGTAGCACCAATGCAAATCCCATACAACTCTAAATTAGCAAAAGTATCAGTAGCTTGACTTAGCAATTTGTGTTTTGTATGTATGTGTTTGTTAGTATGTCTGATGTATACATAGCAGTAATTATTTGATTAAATTTGACATTTCTCCCACAAGTTTTAGAACTTTTAGAAGTTTTAGTTTTATAGTTTTAGAAAATAAGATGAGTGAGAATGGATGACCTATTTCCTTTTAGCAGATATATCATCAGATCCACACTACTGGAGTCGTACTCAGAGAATTAACACTGACAGAGCAAAAATCATGACATCAGCTGCTTTTAAGTTCCTGGGTCACAGCTATTCAGGGTCAGATCTACAACCTTTGTATTATAGCCTCAGATCACCTATCGTAAGAAGCATTAGAAGGTTTTCATCCATCTGCCCTTCTCCAACCCCATATGCATTTACTGACTTATTAGGCTATTACAGAATGATTGATTGGTGTCCCACAAGATGCATGACATCATTCTCCTTGCATCATTGATGGACAGGGCATCCCCATGGCCCGTTATGTCGGTCCTAGAAAAGGATGGCCTATGTTTTTGGGGGTGGGTCAAGAGGCTATTGGCTACTGGGTTTTGTATTGAGTAAGCATTCTGGGACTAAGATCGATAGATCAATGCAGAGAATTGTCTAAATGTCTTGAATTCCTCTAGAGTGGCCTTCTTCATAGCCCCGCCCTCTCCTGCTACTTTTTTAGTGGTGGCCTAATTCTCTGGGGTGACTGGCTGCTAATGTGCTAATGTGCTCTGCTTGACTTCTCTTCAAAGCCAACAGTGGCCTCTACTCCTGACTGTTTCTCAAACATATGCTGGTGAGACAATGGAAGGGTGTGTTGATGTGTGTGGGAGAGGCTTGGAAGGAGGTGGATGAGTTGAGGTATCTTCAGCTTTAGTTAACCTGGGGGGCTCTTGGGTGGGAAAGATGGTGTCGTCAGTGTTAACCATTGTTGAACGCTGGGGCACAATCACAATCACAAGTTCTAAAACAGAGGCAGGCCATGGGAGGAGATGTGGAAGGTTTCCTAGTTGTATGAGAGGCCAAAGGGCTCGCCATTCTCTCAGGCTATAATGAATATCACATAAGCGCAACAGATTGCGGGGTGTCCCAAATCTTGTGAGAGGAGAACAAAAGACAAGAACAGTCACAATGCAGATAGCTTCACTGATTCTGACACACTCACAAGATGTGAAGTGCTATTTGTGGGTTTTATTCTTCCCCTCCAGAGGGAAAAGTTTTTCATGCTGAAAAACATCACTCATGAATGTTAAGATGATGTTAAGCAGACAATTGCAGACAAAAGCAGACAAAGATTCATCTGTCCGTTCATTAATCCATCCGTCCATCAGTCTGTCCATCCATCCATCCATCCATTCACTTATCAGTTTTATCCTGCTTTTGTTTTTAAGGTTTGTCTGTTAGTTTAGATTGCTTACACTAAAAATACCCCAGGAACCAAAGATTTCCATAGTAATTTAGAAGATAAGGTACTTCTCTCAGTTTGAACTTCCAGTCAAGACCCCCTGCACGCTCATGCTGTTTTTAGCACCGCAATTTGCAACAATTTTGTTGCAGTGTAGATCATTGCTCCGTCTTTGATCCTCCTTGCTGAAAAGCAAACACAGGCATGGGTGCAAACACACACGCACACACACAGTCACAGAGATTTCCCCTTGAAACCAGCTGAGTCTATGGCAGTCAAACAGTTGTTCTATCCCAGACAGAGGAAGCAATAGTGTTCTGGCAACACAACAGCTGTTTTCTTTGGCCCAGCTGTGCTAGGACTGCAATACAATGAAGGAAACCCTAAAGCTCAATCAAATGAGGGGGTCAGTTAAAAAGCATTCTCATTCAGATTTAAAAGAAAAACTGAGTAATGCATCAGAATGCAGTTTAAACAGATGAGGCGCGATGATGTCATAATGTCTCTTTCAGTTGTAAAAATGCTTGTGGCCACGGCCGGTGTAAGATTTGTATGAGGTTGAAAATGTATGACTCTAACTAATAAAGGAATCTGCTATAATTCACAATTTTGGTGCGTATAGAATTATACAAAACAACCATCTCCTAAAAATACTTAAATATCAGCAACAGTTGGAAAGCTTAGAAACATTATATAATAAAAGCTGATAAAGAAATTGAAATGTTACACACTGTAAAAATGTTTCAAGTCAAATATGTTATTTAACATGAGCGAATCACACAAGTAACTTTATGGGTTAGATCAGATAGAAGTAACTCCAACTGCATGTCCTCTCTTTCTACAGTGTTTATCTGAGGTGATGCTGAGCTGACATTAAGTTGATCTTCAGGAGCATTTTTTATTTCAGTCAGAGGCCAGATTCTTTTGCCAGTATGTGAAGAGTGTTGATATATGAAGGTCTTATATGAGAGATCCAGCTCTTTGAAGTGGGCATCTCTTTCTGCAGGTCACGTTGGGTCATCTGGACCGTCCGCTCAACGCTGCTCTTTGTGAGGGCTGCTAATCTTGATTTTGAGCATGTTTCAGGCCAGGATGTGCTGCCTCTTAGCGAACGGCTGCTACATTCCAACATTCACTGTTAAAAGGCTGTTTCACTGGTGGAATGAAGACTATTTGTGCAGTCAGCTGTAAAAAAAGATGAGCATGACCAGAGAAAAATATAAAAGACATCTCCCTAGCCAGAGGATTAACCAATGCAACCAAATGCTGTATATACTATATATATATATATATATATATATATATACACATATACATTTCATTGTTTATAAGTGAAACTGCAGTTTTCCATCTTATTATTAGGCCCATGACCTTCACATCTCTCATCTCTCATCTCTCTTAACTCATATTACCAACATAATATTTTTGCATGCAAAATCAGGGCTTTTAATGAAAGTTAGTCTGACTTTTGTGGTTTTGTGGTTCTTCTGCAGACATTTCAGTTCATTTTGTCAAGTCACATGAGGACAGCTAAAATGCATTTGTTAAATAAACATTGTATAATCAAGCAAAGACAGCATCGAATCAATGACGTGATTGTGCCGTGGATTTCCAGGAATGTGGAGGAGGTGACCAGAAGGAGAGAGATCACTATCATTCACATACTCACCAGGGCCAAAAGACGTCATATAGCCCAAACACTCTCCTCTTTCATTCTCTGTCTCCTGTCCTTTATTTTCCTGACATAGAACCCAACACAAACACACAATATTTAGGTGCTCTTAAAGGAAAAGTTCCTTTAAAAAATGATACTTTTGTCACACAGAACAAAGAGAATTTCTGTTCACATTCAAATGATCTGGAATTCAACTCATGCTCTCAAATCAAATTTTCTTCATCCTGGTTATGTTTCTTAAATGTATGTCATTTTGGCATCATTGGTGACATCATGTTTCATGGCACTTTTTTAATCTGAACACAATCATGAACGAGATTTCAAAGCTTTAGCAAAAGAGAAAATTATCAGTGACTTAAATTTCAGTTTTAGTTGAAATTTGGTTGAAAGTTGGTTCTGCACATAAATCCATGTTGTGGCTTCAAAAGACTTGAAATATAGCACAGCTGTATGAACTGCTTTTATGTTGTTTTTATATAGTTGTTATATCGCAGTGAGTAGGTACAAGTGCTTAATTTGTGCATGTAAATCTGTACGTGTAAGCAGGTGGGTGGGTAGGTGTCTGCCAGGGAATGCGGAGCTATCACAGGCTCATGGAGATGAGTGGGTGGGGATAAACGAGAGCCAGGCTGGACCTGGATATGACACAGAAGGTTTTGGAATCACTCCACACTGTACTATTTTATCTCAACATGCAAACACAATCACAGCAAATTCTACACGGAAACAAAAGTGCAAATTGTGCTAATCACGTTAGCGTGCGCTGTACAACCCCAGCAACACGTCACGTTAGCAAAGTCAGTTGGTCAGTTGAAGTGTTCTAAGTGTAGCAGTGTTGAAAAGTGGGCAGTATTAAAATGCAAATAGCTGGCATTGCAGGCTACTGATTTGAAACACACAAAAAAGGATGCCTAGATACAAAGGTACAAGAAACTGGACAAAGCAAAAAGGTATATACAGAGAATAAATATAAATCTATATACATGAATTGCCTGTCTTAAATAAATGAAACTGATTGACAATGTTATTTTTTCCTGTTTGCTGAATGAAAAAGACCCTAAATATGCAATCTTAACATTGTCAATGTTAAACATCTTGTCAATACATTGCATAAAGGTGTGGAATAAGTGTTCTAAGTGGTTTTGGTTCATTGCTATGTGGTTGCTAGGGAGTTCTGGGTGATTGCTAGGTGGTTACCGGTGCAAGGCAGAAGTTTGCACATGACAGTAATCTGAGACGACTCAAATGAGGAATAGTAGAAAAATGAGTGATAAGTATTTAGTCACGCACAAAAACATACACAGTAAGAGTGAAGTAACTAACACATATATGATGCTCAGTTTCCTCTTTTACTATTTTAAATAGTGGAAAAAGGAGAAGCGTTTGTGGGCTGTAACAAATACCCGCATGCAAATCCTCTCTTAACCCATGTTTTTAAAGACATCCCATAACACAGTAAACTGCAAAAACAGACAAGATTTAACGGATATATTGAGTTGCACTCTGAATGATTTTGACCCTGTTTAACACAGGCAGAAGAACCTGTCTGAGTTTGGTTACAGTAGTGGTCACTGGTAATCATTGCATTCTATTGCATAATTAAACTATGCGTCAAATATTAAACAGACAGGATGCAATAAACGTTTCCTAATCTCCACATCTTCCTGCTAAAACATGCAAATAGTCACTACAGTGGAATATCATGCGAAACTGTGAGGAACGGTCAACCAACCGCCTGCTCACTTTGTTTATTTTGAAGTCTTTGCATTTCTCACTGGCAGATAGTGGTTATGAAATCTTTTCGCTCTGTGCTTGTTTTTGTGAAATGCAGCACCTCTCTCCATCTCATCTATCCTCTCTCTCTCTCTTTTTCCCTCTCTCTCTCTTCATTTTTGCTGCCAAGGTGCAGTCTGCAACAAGTACAAGCCGTACCCAGAACTGAGCTGACAGCCGGCTTTCTCCCAGGGCTCCTGAGTCTACTAAGAATGCAGTAAAAAAAATCTCACACCCTTTCTGATTAATGAGCACCTATCAATCACAGAAGCCACGTGACCCTCCCACTTACATTCATTGCTGCTGGTCAATAGCTGGTGCTTTGAACCCACTGGACAAAACCTCTATGCCTGGACCTCTTGTTGGGCTGCTGCTTATATATTCATGAGAAGCATAGATGTGTGAAAAAGAGCATAGCTGAATTTTACTCTTTGAATTCACAGCAAACATTCACATATTACAAATGTGATTTGCATACAGATGCTACATAGAGTATTTTTACAGGGTCATGGCATCAACATGGATGGCATCTATCATGTTCATGAATATATTTCAATTTATAGTGTTTCTGTTTATATCTGCATAAGGATCAGTACATTGATGTTTCTATTTTCGAAGATACTTTTATTCATACAGGCATGTGGCAACACACACACGTGTATATATATATATATATATATATATATATATATATATGAAAAACATTATTTCATATTATTTAAGTTGTTGGTGGAACATTTTAAAATCTTACAAAAGTTCTTACTACTATGCAATAACATTAATACAACGGCTAAAAAACTGGACATTTTGAATGTTCATAGTTTTTTTTTTTTAGCGAAATGTTCTTACCACCTAAAATTGTTAGC
This sequence comes from Botia almorhae, assembly GCA_036877575.1. Lineage (NCBI taxonomy): Eukaryota > Metazoa > Chordata > Actinopteri > Cypriniformes > Botiidae > Botia > Botia almorhae. Next base: position 2,852 of record JAZGTJ010019894.1, on the reverse strand, counting down.
TGGGCCCCCCCTGAAGTTCTTTAGCACATGTTAAATAATAAGAACTATGCATCACAGATTGCAGAAAAAAACGTTGCTAATTTATAACAATTACACTAAAAACATTTAGTGTAATGGCCTTTCGTTTAAAAAGTTAAATAGAAATGTTTATTAAAATACAATTCATTTATATATTGCGTATGGCCGAGAAACAATCATTAAATAAATATACCTATTCCACCACAATCTGCTTTCACACAGAGAAATTTCTGCTTGGTCTTGGCTCTCTTGTCCTCTGCCATCCATCTCACATACATTTCAAAGTGATGTCAACCCACCCACGAACAGCCCTCATTTGCATATGCACACAGCAGGTGACAGATGGGTCGGGATTGGCTTGTGCATCTTTTAAAATCCAACCAATAGGAAACAACAAGAGACACAGGGAGAGCTATTTGGCCCCAAACCCTAATTCATGAACTCTCTTGTGGCCCCTTCTGAGGGGGGATTTATGTTTATGTTATGCAACTATATCTCGTGCAATTTCTGTACATCAGGTTATCACATCTATTGGGAAAGTACACTGTAATTTTTTAGCAATTTTAACAGAAAGAAGTGATACATTATAAAACTGTTTATTACTTAATAGTTTGTTTCCCAGATAAGGTAAGGTGCAAAATGACCTTAATTTGTTATTATTTATATTATTATTAGTTATTATTATTTTTTAAATTTATTGTTTAGTTATTAAACAATACATGTAATTTTAAAAATATGTAAAAAATGATTTATCTTAGTAATAAATAATGAATGAACCTTAAATGCATACATTTTGCATTAATGCAGAAATTATTAAATTTGTGTAGGTCTCCCACAACGTCTTGCAGTTCTGATTTGATTTGATTTGAAAATAAAATACACGTTACACACAGTCCTATACCTTTGCCTTTGTATTAGCAATAGATGTGTAGTTTTTGCTGACCTGTCTGTTAGTCTGTTGCTGCTAGTTCAGATTTAATCAGAGGATTTTTGGAAGGGGAAAAGCAAGCAAGATGATAATAGATCACAATGACAGACCCCAGCCCTGACTTTGACCTTTTCTTACATATTTAGGGACAAATCTCTGCGCTCCCTCATCTGATTAAAAAGGCATCAGGTGGTATTGACCCTGCTCAGTCAACCTATTCACTCAAGGGTCAAGCCCCTGGGAGTTTGTGATACGAGCCTTTGATAGATACACCTCAGTAAGCAGCGTGAATTTGGAGGATTAGCTAAAACAGGTTATCATAAGATTACAATTCGGTGTATCTTTATATCATGAAGAATTTAATTACAGATTAAATCTTTATCTTTTGGCAACCCAAGCAGATTTCTCCTGATTTTTTGTCTTCGCAGCACCATTTGTACGTTGACATCTTAGTTCAGTTTTTATGACAAGTCGTTCTCTCAAGGATTCGGAACCTGATAAAACATAACAAAACAGTTGTCATGGCAACTGCCACAGGAACCAGTCTCACAAAAGACATCTGTTGATAACGAAAATTCTGCTCATCAATTCTAAACACAAGAGAGACGGTTGAAAGCAGAATGGGTTTTATATCAGACTGCAAAATCAGCAGATATTAAGGAATGTTAATCTATGAATTTATAGTCAAAAATGAATGTTTCAGATGAAATCTCTATGACATTCTGATCCCTAGTTACAGCTTGGGTCTCTGTTTCAGTGTATGTCTATGGGATATTATGTGGAAAATTGTAAGTCTGATTGCTGAGAAAAGTATTAGCACACCTATGGGTTTGTTCTGATCCCTAACGCTTAGCATGAGCATTTGTAATCTTCAAAGGTCTTTCTTTCTCCACTGTTTTCTCCACTGGATATTAGTGCACAGCTTTAAGAGAAGATCTCTTAATTAGCACCTCTTGTATATGATAACAGCATGCTAATGTACAAGAACCTCTGCCTCTCATTCACACCAACAAATGCACACATACATGCAAACACACACAAGCACTAACTCACACACGCACCAGCTTCATGTCATGCAGTTGATCCTTTTATGGTGCATAAAAAAAATTAGGGCCCACATGACCAGTTCACAGATTTGCAGTTTACCTTTAAGTGCTTCAGCTTTGCACTCTTAAAATATACACTCTCCTAGAGAGTTTCTTCCAAATAATAAGGTCACATCAGTGAGGAAGGCAGCTCGGTAAGGAAACAAAGTAGATTTTTAAGAATACCTGAGATGGGAAGGATCAATCAATACAATTGTTTTTGTACAATTGTAAAAATAAACCAGTTTAACCAGTCTTGTGTCATTGACCTGCCTTCCACAAACCCTCGCAAATGACAATGGTGCAAAAAGCACAGGTCAATAAAGCAAAGCAAATTTAGAAAAAGGCCATAAAGCCAAGTAGAGAAAGAAACATCTCTCCAGGGAGATTTGTCAATAGCTGTGGGAAGTGGCTTTGTTCTGCATATGGTCAAGGTCTTAAACTATCATGTAAAGAAAAGAGAGAATAGACACTTGACTGAGATTGAGAGAGACTATACTGCAATTATTTGCTTCCTAATGCACAGATTTGCCATATGGGACACTGGTGGACACATGGTTGCAAGCATAAAGCCATAAAAAAACAGCACTATCAGTCAGGCTGAGCCGTGCCAGCAATTCATTAAACTGTCTGGCACTAATTATCATCTTGAGCTACATTATCACAGATGAGATTTTTATGATGAGTATTACTTACTCTTTCATTCACATTTTTAATACAACAGCGTACAAAGTGGTCAATGAGATAAAGTACATAAATAGAGCAGACATAAAGACATAAACAGAGCACAATCATGCTGGCAGATGTTTCTGATGCAAAAT
>JAZGTJ010019891.1:0-10671 GCA_036877575.1 Botia almorhae | reverse complement strand
ATGATTTTTGTTTATTTTTAGGCAAAAAAAGTTTGCTTCCGCTTTAAAACACTTTTAAAACGTTTTCCTTAAGACACTTTGCCTATACATTGTACAAATTTTAACCTAAAGTCATAAACTGAACTACCCACTATAAAAAGCCAAGCACACGTTATTATGTATTGATTTTTCCATCTTCTGTCCAGCTATGAATAAGGACCAGTGGGACCCTGAGTTTCTGAAGGCTATCCCCATCATGAAAACACGCAGTGGGATGCAGTTCTCCTGTGCCTCCCCCAGCCACAGCTGCCCAGAGAACACCTGTGAGGTGTGGGTGTGTAACAGTGATGGGTACGTCGGTCAGGTGTGCCTGCTGAACATCAGAGACGAGCCCACAGTGGAGGCCTGCATTGCTGTCTGCTCCGCTCGCATCATCTGCATCGCAGCTGTGCCGGGCCTGAAAAACAGGTGAGGGGGAGTCGCATGAGACCTTGTGTCCCAGAATGCTCCTGTTTGTGTGACGTTCGAATTCTCCAGTTAAACAGTAATAATAGATCATTAACTGTATTAAAGAGCACCATGAGACTTTAAAAGCTTTACTGTCAAGTGTTCTGACGCACATAAGGAATTAGGGATGCGTGATATTAAAGAAAATGTGATATCTTGCATCGCATTATTTAGCGATATGATAGTTTGTCAAATCAATTTAGATTATATTTTAAAACTGAAAATTATGTTACTCACATACATTTTCTTTACATTCTTTCTGGGAAAAGAAATACATATTCCAACTAACATTTTCAGGCCTGCCCCCCTGTATCAACCTAAAACTATAACGATACATAATTTCTGAAGTATTAAAGTTCTTTAGTAATTGCAATATGCGCATTGCAACATGCACATTTTCAGTGTTTTGACAATTTTTATATATCGTGCAGCCCTACGGGGAATGTGTGTTGTGACAGAAGGTTTTGTATACAAAAACAAAAAAAACACAACATACAAACTGAACAAATAACTCTCTTTCTGTTTGTGACAGCAGAGAACGTGTCTGCCATTCCAACCCCTCTGTTGCGCCTGAGTCGAACCCTGCAGCCTCTACACAGCCCCAGCTGCACATCTCCATCTCTGGCTCGTCTCTGGAGCTAAGCGAGCCTCCCACGGTCTCTGCAGCAGAGCTTGTGCCCTTCGACAGCGATGACACAGATGATGAAGACTCTCCCAGCCCTTCATCCACACTGCAGAGTCAAGCTTCTCACTCCACCATCTCATCCAGCTTCAGTAAGATTAAACACAAACGCACACACGTATTGGTTTACAACCAATAAAAATCTACCAGTTCTTCTATTCTTGACATGTTTGTACTTTATTGTCCGTTTACCTGCATCGTTTGGTGTATCACACAGAATATTTAAATGTATGTTAAATTAAAGGAATTTTTAACAGTGACAGACTGGTGGAATGGCTAAACTGATAAAACCAGCCATTTTGAGGTAAACATTATCGGCCAATAACAGTTTGCTTTACTGTTGATTAATGCTTTGTGCATTAAAAATGCTAAAGTGTTTTTTGACTTTCTGGAGTATGAAAGGCCCTTGTCAAAGCAAAACAGCTTTCTGCTAAATACCTGAACGTCTTGCCCAGAAGAAATAACATGCAATTGCAAAACAGACGTTTTATGTAAGTAATATGCTTTATTGTGTATTTGTGTCAGATGATGAGGCTGCCGTTTCTAAGGACATGGCCACAGAGACCACCAGCTCAGAGGAGGAGCAAGAGTTCCCCGTCCCCAGCTCGTTCGGGGCCCCTCGACTCAGTGCCGACAGCCCCATGGACGGTCGTGCCATGCGGAGGTCCAGTCGAGGGTCCTTCACACGCGCCAGCCTGGAGGATCTGCTCAGCATAGACCCCGAGGCCTATCAGAGCTCTGTTTGGCTGGGAACTGAAGACGGCTGGTGAGTCTGTGACTGGATGTGATGTCATGAGATCATGAATATGAAACAGCATTTAGCTTCTGTAATGTAATTCAATCAAACATGCAGGATAGACTTGATTCTGCCCATCAGAAGCAGTAAGCTTTAATTGTTGTGGTTTATATTATTTTTTACCATGACTCAGTCAACAGAAATTTGGAGAGGTTATATATAAAATAATTATAAAATCATTTTAAATGATTTATTATATGAATCAGTATATTGGTGTTTCTAACTATTTGAATGTACAATTAAAGGTAGGAAAGGCTGTTTCAGAGGCAGTTTTAAAGCATAAGATCCCACCCTCCTTTCAGTCAGAATGCGATGATTGGACGAGCATTTAATGTTCCTGTGCCTTCCACAGAATACATATTTACATGTAAATATATTCAGACCACATTGCTTAATTGCTATCAGGATGTGAAGAGACTTTCAACCAGCATAACAAAAGACGTTTCTGGAAAAGACCACCTACTATGTTTCAAGAATCTGTTATATAATGTAATAATGTTTGTTAATGTTATTAATAGACGTTATTATAAAATGTTACGAAATGTTGTTTATACAGCATTCAAAACCCATGGGCTTAATTAAAAGTTAAACTGCAGTAGCTCACAATGACGCAATCTAATTGGACTGTACAGAACACGCAGAGCGTCTCCCCTCGCTTTTCCTTTAATTCTCACCTCAGGTGACCTTCATCTGACTGCAGAACTGCTTTACCATGTTCCCAAAGAAACCGTCATTATCTCATGCTCAGACCTGCCTGTGCCCTCAGCAGCTGCTGCCGATTTCCATACAAACATTTACTCTCTCCCTCCCTCTCTCATCCCCTCTCTCTCCCTCCCTCTCTCTTTCCCTCTCCCTCTCTCTCTCTCTCCCTCTCTCTCTCCCTCTGTTGTCGTGTGAAGCAGGTGTGAAGCGTTTGCTCTTGCCTCACCGACAGCTGACAGTCAAAACAAACAATATAAAAGAATAAAAGAATCTCACTCGTTCATGTTTGTTCGGTCACAAGAATCATTTGTTCATGAATCACATTGCGCTGGTCTCACTGTGAGCTGTGAATAACCAGTGTTAAGTTTTGCACAATATACTGGTATTGACAATAAATGTAATACTAATAACCATGATTGTGATGATGATAATATCATAAATGATTCAGTGCCATTAACTGTAAACACTCCAACACAGTAGGTGGTGCTATTGCACCCGTGTAGGCCACAAACTGGTGTATCCTGTAGTTACAAACTCCCTCTCTGCCTCTTTACAATCATATTTTGAGTGTGATTCATTTTAGTCATCCAGATAGATTTAACTGATAGCATTATTTATTTAGTCCATTTCAACAGATATTGCGATAATATTGTGTTATTGTGAATTATTTTGGCCATGATAGTCACGTAGTGAAATTTGTGTAGGGCGCTTCAGCACGCTCTCCAAAGCCATGCCTCCCCCAAAAGCGCTTAGAGGTATGCAAATGACAGGCAAGTTGGACATTCTATCCTTGCATATGGATTAATAAGAAAACACTGAGTATTTTAGTACAACTAAAGTCCCTATAAGGAAGTCTTCGAACTTCGTGGCCATCTATGCAACACCTCCAGTCAGCTGTTTCAATCATTCAAGACCAAGTCCTATCCACTTGAATGGAGGACGACAGATATTTCTAAAATCACTGGCAAAGTTCACCATCAAACAATATATTTCCAAGCAATTATTAAACCTGACATCAAGTGTACAATAAATTCTGTTTCTTAATCTCAAGTTGCGCTTTAAAAAGTTGTCCCAGCTCACTTCAGGTTCAGTTTACAATCTGAAAAGTTTTGCCAAGTTTGTAGCTTTATTTTGTGATTTCTGATAACCAAATATGACCATTAGCGTAATAATGTTTGTGATGTGTGATTGTTTCTCCTCAGCATCCATGTGTATCAGTCATCTGACAACATCCGAAACCGGAAGAACAGTATGAAGATGCAGCATTCAGCCTCTGTTTTGTGCATCCTGTAAGCAGCTGCTCGTTCGTTTGTTGCCATGGTAACACGTGCAGCGTCGACAATGGCGACTAAATACCTTTATTTGTTTTTCCAGGTATCTCGACAACAAAGTCTTTGTGTCCTTGGCAAATGGGGAGGTGATTGTTTATAAGAGGGAAGCAGGTGTGAACAGATTCAACCATTTCAGTCAAAATCACTGAATTAGAATCACTGAATGTTTGTTTTTTGCTCATGGGTGATGTATAAGAAATGTTTCTCTATCACAGGAAGTTTCTGGGATCCTCAAAGTTCACAAACACTGTCTTTGGGCTCCTCGATCGGACCTGTGACCAAAATGGTTCCTGTGGCTGGGAAACTGTGGTGTGGCTGTCAGAACCGAGTTCTAATTATAAACACCAGCACTTTAACACAAGAGGTGAGCGGCTGTAGGTCTGGAATTTAACCCTAGAGCCTTATCCACTCTGGAGATTATTTTGACCAAAAAGTGCCTGCATATACAGGCAGACATGGTCTGAACTGCATTTTTATGGGAAGTTTAGGGGCTGGTAATTTAATATTTGATGATGCCACTTTAAAATGTGGATGTGGAAGTAACTCATTCAAATAATGACAAAATGCCTCATTTGGTCTCTGAATTGGTACTAAGAAACAAAAATTATGAAAATGATGCACTTTACAGAAAAATGTGCCACACCCAGCATACTTTGAAATATTGTTGTTTTAACATGGTATTTATGTCACATCACGTTGGCTACCTATCCCCTTTCATCGTTTAAAAGCAGTGAGGTCACCGAGGTTCAGCTGTAATTGTTGCGATTTTCACGTTTTATTTTAAATTTAATTTCCTCAGCATTCATTCCAAGTGGGTCAGGACAGCGGCCGCTGTGTAACCAGTATGGTGAACTACGGGAAGGGTGTGTGGATTGTTCTGCAGGGCAGCGCTCAGGTGCGGCTCTATCATGCCTCCACCTACGAGAGCCTGACAGAGGTGGATGTGGCACCTGCTGTACACAAGATGCTCGCAGGTACCGATGAGTGTGTATTAATTATAACACACTGCAGCAGGCTTCTGTCTGCAGGTGCTTGAGTTGGTAAAGGTGATGTCATCTGACCTCAAAGTGACCCCGGCTTAGGATTGCTAATACATGTGCGATGTGTGGATGAGGTCATGAGTTCTCGAGGATTTCTTTCTTTCTTACAGTGTGTGTCAGGGTTTAAAATCTGTAATTAAAACTGTTTCCTTAAAATACATCTTAAAATTTGCTGAAAATTAAACTTGATATCCAGGTTAAGAAAATAACTCTTCAAGAACTGGCAATTTTATTTTAAACAGATGGCAACAGAGAGGCAGAAGTTACAGATTGTAGGTTTAATATAGAATTTAATTCATTTGATCTGGAGTTACAGGTGTGTGTTTACTGGTTGTTTTAATAATGCTGTCAAACAGGGCTCATCCAATGAAAATGTAGAGCTGGAACTGTTATACACAGAAGTGCACAAGAGTTAATGCCTGTGTTATTTTCTCTCTTAGGTTCTGATGCTATTATCCGGCAGCACAAAGCCGCTTGTTTGCGAATAACTGCTCTGCTGGCTTGTAAGGACCTGCTGTGGATCGGCACCAGTGCTGGAGTGGTTCTGACTCTGGCCATCCCACCTGTGTCCTCCAGCACTGGGCCGGGCTCTCTGCGGGCTCCCCTCGTCCCGATGGGCTCGGCTCACGGTCACACCGGGCATGTGCGCTTCCTCACCTGCATTGAGCTGCCTGAGGGTTTCAATGTCAACTTCCCACTGCAGCCTGACGCAGGTTTGTTTCTCTCTCACTGCACTGTGGGATTAAACCTAAACCTAGTTCAGGGAACGTGACCTTGTAACCTTAAACCCAATTCAGTTAATGTAAACAGATGGCCCGCTTTCACAGTCGCGAATGTATCATATACAGACAGATGCATTACAGACAAACCTGCTTGCAACATAGATTTTGTTCTGTGCTTTAAGATTCAACCTAAAAACCTAAATACTAGTATTAGTATGTGCTTAGGATTTTAAACTTTGCCGATCACGGCATCATCTGAAACCACTTTAAGATCTTATAACCTGAGATGATGTTTACTGACGTATCGATAAAAAGTATAAATAAATAAATAAAAATGTATACTGTAAATCAGATGATGATTATGTGCATTATCTATTTCAGTGAACGCCACACAGAACAGCTCTGAGAGTGGAGGGTTGCAAAGACGGGACTCCGTCCGACGACGCGCGTCAATGCTCCTGCCCGCCAAATCTAACCTGCTGGTCATCAGTGGAGGTGATGGCTATGAAGATTTTAGGCTGACCAATAGCAGTGAGACTGTGGGGCGGGACGACAGCACCAACCACTTACTGCTGTGGCGTGTGTAATAAAGAGCCCCGCCCCTTCACACAAGCTGCTGGACTAGCTCACGCACTTCCCCCAGATGCCACACCTCTACCTGTTCTCTTATGCGTTGTGCACGAGTAAGATGTCAAAAACGGAGTGTTTGTTTTCGTTACGTTGTGTTATAGGTCAATGTTTTCTGTCACTTTGTATCTTGGTGTACGGAATTGATATTGCTTGTTGTGTGGTATTTCCTGTGAGCGCTTTTAAATATTATGTTAAAACTTCAGAAGCAGCATTTAAAGCAAACCCTCATTGAAACATTAGAAACCCTCACAGAGAGAACGACAGAAAAGACACCAGAGAAAGAAAATCAGAAACAGGTAAAGGAAAAGAGAAAGAATATGGACAGTGTTTAAAGGACAGAAGAATTGAGTTCTTGAGAGAGAGAAGGTATTAAACGCATCACGTGAGGCAGAGAGGATTGTGGGAACTGTGTGGATGGGCAGGAGTGTCAATTCTCGCTGCTTTTGTGAACGGTCTGCTCACTTTTAAGGTTCGAGTGATCAACTACTGGTCCTAAAGACTGTGATTTCATTCGAAAATGAAGATGTTTTTGTTAAACCTCTCAGTTGTGCTGTACAGGGCAAAATGAGAGTTAATCTTAAGTAACCAATGTGCAATATGAGGCTAGAGTACCTACGAACTGCTATAGCACACACACACACACACACACACACACTACTAGGTCTCCAGTAATCAGCAGACACACAATCAGATTTATTACACAATATCACTTCATTTTGATTATCAACAATTTATGTATAAAAAAGATTTCACTACGTTACGTAAAAGAAATAACATTCCATATATAGGTATTATGACAAAAAAACCTTTGTACAGTATTTATGTTTTTCAGTTTTAGTTTATATTTCAGTTTTTTATAGCACTTAATTTATAAATGCTGTAGTTTGGCATTTTTCTCCACTGAACTTGAGTCAGTGAGTGTTTGAGAGTTTTTTACAATTATTTGAAACATAACTGGCGTGAATCTCATAAAGAAACAACCAGGTTGTATTTTACTCCAAAATCAAAAGAGAAAATTTTTTTCAGGAAAATGAAAAAAAAATCACTTTTCAGGATTTCTTAATGTATTTTTCTGCGGTTGAGAACGCCGAATCGTAATGGTTTTAAAGATGGCATAATTTTCATTATGCAATTTTGGTCTTTTGATTTTAGGGTAAAATACGGCCCTGATGTTTCTTGAGATTATCTGTGAGATTCACCCTTCGACAACTCTGTCATTGCTACGGTAATTCAGGAAAGAGAATTGTTGCATTGCTTGAATGATATTGCTGAAGACTGCGTTAATTGTCACATGTTAATGCTGAGAGTTTGTTGTTTAGGAGAGACGCTCTCTGTGTTTGTTTGTGTGTCAGTGCGTCGATTATGACACAAACACACTGAGGTCAGACAGCCCTTCTCCTGTGCGTAGCCGCTTATGAGTAAGATTTAAGTGCCGTTTGTGCCGCCCACCAACAGGTAGGGCGACTTTCCGTTAAATGAGCAAGTTCAGCTGGTGTAGTTTCTCCGGAAATAGCCGATCCTCTAAATGATGTATGCGGTCACAAACACACTCACCTCAATCCACAGCCCTGTGAATGACCTCTCATGTGAAGGATGTGTGGTGACTGATGTCCCCAAACCACGTCATGGGAATATTTTGTAGACTTCAGTTTATTGGTCGATCTGTTAGGCGAGAACGTCAGTGCCAATAACTTGTGGTCCGGTTCATCTGCAGGTAGAAATAGTCAAAGAATTGACTTTGCCTTTCTTGTTACAGTCAGGATCACCAGAGAATCATATTTTCATAACTCTGTTGTCTGCATGTAAGTCAAATATCTGAATCAAATCAGTGATGACACTCCTAAGGCGAGTCTTACTGTTGTAAGTACTTTTTTTGCCCCCTCTAGTGAAGACATCCTCATTGTTTACTGTAAATATTGGTATATACTGCCTTTTCTCTGTACATAGTGCTTTCACCATCCACGATTGTTCATATGAATCTAATGGCATATTTTTATACGTATTTTTGTCTGTTGTTTTCCTCATTTGACGTGCGTGTCATTTAAATTAAAACTATGACAGTATTTTAAAAGAAGATTAGCATCTGTGGGTCCTGTAACACGTGTCATGCCTATTTCACACATTATTGATAACTGTCATATTTTGTCACTGTGTTTCTTTGAAATTAAACGTTTCACCGATGTCAGAATCCTTATTTCACTGAATTCACCCACGTTTTATATCAAATCCACATTTTCGTGATAAATAATGTTTTACAGTAAAATAGTTTGCAAATGCTGTTTTATGTTGACTTTAAGTTAAATATCTTTGTTTAGTTTACTGTTTTTTTATGTTATTATCCAAAACCCGTGGTGTACTCCAGACTCCAGTTTTGATTTAATGGGCTCTCCAACACTGATGTGTGTATGTCCCCATCAATCAAACCCACACAGAACTAACCCAGTATTTGTATTGCTATGGGTGGACAGCACAAGGTTTTGAATGGCTGCCCAGTGTTCATACAAACTAAATGAAACACACAAGGCCAGTTTACGTCATGTACTGAGAACTAGCTGCGCGAGAGCACAATAAGAGCTTTATAATCTCACGCGATAGACATTTATCCCTGCAGTTCATGATTTGTCTGAGGAATCTGGCCTAATTCTGCTGCACAATTCAATGCTGTTGGCGTATACGAAACTAAAGAATGAGTAAGGCTCAACCATAGCCTGCAGTAACCTCCTCTCGGGTTACAGAGTAACCTCAGGTTGGTTCAGTCTGTAAACCCAATCCTCTCGTCCAAACAAACTTATAATTAAAGACCCAGAACACCTTTTAAGGTCATTATAGAAGCATTAATAGAGACAAATATGCAACAAGATCATATAAATGATACACATTCTGTACCGGCCAAAAGTGAAATGGTGAATGTTTGGCGTCTCTTGCTTCATATATCTTAAGAATTGGTTGGGGGGACATTATCATTCTAGGAAACATTTCACTGGAGAAATATGTGTATACATATATCCTTTCTAAATAAATTTTAGTGGTAAGCTAGCATATAAATGAAAGAGCCTCAAAGATAACAGATATAGGCTAAAAGCAACAAAACTTACATTTTTGTTTCATGAGGTTTTAAGGAAACGTTCAGAAAACCCTTGGGTTCAATAAGGGTAAAAAAAGGGGGAAAGGATTATTTATGATAAAAGTTCAGTCTAATGAAATGCATCATTGCATGGCTGTAGTTACAATGTTATTTCTGAACATTCTAAGAGGTTATTCAGTTACATTTATAAAGTTGTTGTGTTTAAAAGATTTGTTTAGTTTTTGCATCTGTGTACCTGGACAGAAAACAAATGATCTCTTTAATCTTCCACATTGTCTCATTTGCTCTGGTTTTTTTAATGTTCCTTTTATGTTTTTGTTCCCTTTGATGTTTTTGATGAAAGTGTGTTAGACAGAGCTGTATAATCAGTATTTGGTAACTGTTAACAAAATATCAAATGCAAAATTATTGATTGTTGGGATCCAACTTCTCAGTTTCTTGACTTGGTTAGGCTGTTTTTAGGCCTAAATCTTAATTATTTAAATCTAACAGGTTGATCCAAAAGGTTTACTCTGTGCATTCCAGACATTCCTGTTTTGCATTTTTTTTAATTCTTAAATTCTTTCAGTTTTTTTTTTTTTTTGATTTGGGTGGGATTCATTTTAACGGTCTTTTTAACCGTCCAGTTGGTCGTTTTAACCGTCCAGTTTATTAGAGTGACATAAACAGCAAAGATGTCCACCATTTCATTCTGCTGTAGGAATGAATGTTCATTATAGTCTGATACTTTCTCCCATGATCTATTTATATTTATCCCGAGCAGTGACATACCTCGAATGATGACCTGTTCGAGTGAGAAATGCGCCGAGATGCCCTGCAGCACGTGCATTCCACACACCATAAAAGAGCAAAGAGAATATAGACATTTGATTTAATTTAAAACGTATACATTTTTGTGTTGTCATATTGGCACCAAACAATATTTGAACACCACCACAACTATAACTGTATAACTGCCACTGCATTAGACAACACAGCCTCAAGTGTCATCAGCAAACAAATAAGGCTAGAGCTTTTCTCAGAACTCTCCTTTCTCAGCTGTTTTCGTAATGACTTCAACACAGCTGTGTGAAGGTGATTGTTAGTCCATGCAGTCAAATGTAGCAGACAGTCCCTTAAGGTGTTGTAGCACATGTATATTCAAACTGTATTTGCTAGGTGCTACACCGTGGTGGAAATGGCCGAGATTCACTGGGG
>JAZGTJ010019890.1:0-10671 GCA_036877575.1 Botia almorhae | reverse complement strand
GTGTGTGTGTGCTCTGTCAGTCTCATACTTCATCATATCAAGCTCATGATTGGTCAAGCATAATTAACCAATTACACACCGGATCACTGGCCACCGCCAAAACAATTACGTTCATATTGAAGAATAAACCCCCTCAGAGTGAAGTGGAAGAGACTCACTTCAATTCTGAATCATAACAATTTATGTAACCTTATGTAAATCCTGTGGAAATAACAAGTGCTACGCAAACACACACAGCAGCGTAGAAATCGGAAGATAAGACAGATTTGCGTCCACACTGTTTATTCAGGTACCAATTAAGTTTTTAACAGTGCTTGCTCTTACACATTTTATTAGGGATTGAGTCACAGTGCTGCTGTCAAACAGGAAGCAGTTGTGGAAACAGGAAGTGCAGAATGTGTTGACCATGAAGCTACTGATCTGTTACAGCGATAACTGAGAAGGAACGTTTTGGATTTGACATTTAAACTGACAAATGCCTCAAAGACCTTCTGATGTTTTTATTTTCAGCTTGATTTTCCAGGTTGCCATGCAGTTGCTAAGGTGTTTCATTTGGGCAAGTTAAGCAAGTAGCATCTTGCTTAACTCAGTTTCTAGGGTGTTCTGGATGGTTGCTAGGGTGGCATAGTAAAAAAAACACACACTGAAGTCTGGTATTAAGGTTATAGATAAGTCTATGACATGCGTTCACCTGTAAATCATGTCCACACTCTTTATTTTTTGGACAATTCTGCAGAGTGCACCTTAAAAAGCACCAGTAACTCATATTATCATCGACGTTATGCAATTTGTTACATAACTTTTTGAATGCAGATATCACCAGATGGACTTACAAAGAATTTCAGAGACTCCTGTTTATCCTGCTAAGCTACTGAATTATCTTAACTTCTCAAAGCAGCATATAAACTCTTCCACGTTCAGACACATCTAAAGAAGAGTTATATTGACAGAGATTATGAGATTGACGCATTCCTCCTCTTTGTTTCAGTCAGATCACAGCCCTGATCTTGGAAGCCCGCGTGTAGCGCGAACTCTGGACTCAGTCTTTGAAGTCCTGGCTGAGATGACCCTGAATGTGCCATGCATTCATAAGGAATGGTATGGAAAACTTGCAAGAAAAAGAGAGATAAAAGAAAGTTGAGAGACTCCCGAGAGAGAAAAGAAGGAAAGAGAGGAAGAGAGCGGTAAATGAATGAGAGGTCTGAGGTTTCGTTATGAAAGGATAAAGGGGAGGAAGTATTTGTGAGAGGTCTGTTTTGGTGACTCGAGATGAAACGAGTTCTGAGCTTCTGCTTCCCAGCGTTTCATTTTTAATTCTTGTGCTTTGATTAGCTGCTCAGTTTCTGATTATGATGCATATTGTGAGTGTTTTCACAATACATTATTTAGAGGAAAGAAATCTGTTATGAGAACAAGCTCTGAGAGAACCTGATAAAACACACAAAGTGATGGTGAAGTGCTGATCATTGCCTGTATAATGTGTGCAATTATGCCACATCATAGAAGAACAATGGTTCTTTTGGTTCTTGATAAAAAACCTCTACATGAAAGGTTCTTGAAAGAATGATTTTTTTGGTTCTAAGTTATAAACCAGCAGAAAATGAGTTTGAAGCTTCTTAACTGGCTTTCATTTATGTTGTAAAGAATCGTTTCTTTAGTTTTCTTCTGTCCAAACTGCAGCAAAAACAAAGTCCTTCATTTCATGCTCTCGATACACTGTTCTTTAACAACAGATCAATTACAATTGAGTTGCAGTAAGCGGAATGTATTGATCTGTGATCATAATTTCCATAAATGCTGTTAGTCCAGGAGCATGATTGATCCGGGCCAGAGTCAGGCCCATTCGTGTATATATGAGCATTATTTGAATCATAACGGGAGTCATATGAACTATAGACTGAAGAAACATTCTTTAAGCTTTACCATCACAGAGGATATACAGCAATGAGATTAAATAGAGACCCCAGTATTCACACACATCTGCATCTGTCTTTAATAATGTGCTGGAATATTTCATTTTAAAAACCTCTAATTATAGCTGTAGAAACACATTTCACAAGTGTAAACATGTAGCAGCACGCTCAGAGCTTGTGTGATTCTGACAATCTCTTTATCCCAGATCAATACCTCCCTGTCAAAAACAAGATCATGTGGTTTAAGCTTGTACTTAGCTTGGCTTAGGAACAGTGAGTTCATTAATAAGGCCAATAAGATGATTTGATCTTTTCATCTGTCTCTCTATCTATCTGTCTACCTGCCTGTCTTTCTTTCTGTCTGTGTCTTTCTATTATCTGATATGACCACTCACACATAATGCAAGAGAAACATTATTTTAAACCTTCTTCGTTGTTTTTGCAATGATTAATAATAATTATGTACTGTGCCCACATCCTTACAGGAAATCAATGAACACACAGTTCCACACAGGGTTGAAAACACACACTGTAAAGGTCACTGTGTGGCTGGGAAGCTAAAATCTTGGTTCAAGGTTTCAGAGCAAACAGACATTGTCTCTCTTTGTGACCCCAGAGAGAGTCGAGGTGTTGACGCATCAGGCTGTCGGCTGGCTTCAGATACACAGTGCCACCTACAGGCCGAAAGCTATCCTTACAGCTTATATTTACAGTATAGGCTCCTGACACTTTTTTTAAGAGATAAAAGAAATGAAAACCACTTACAGTACTGAGTGGTACAAATGGTTTGAGACTACAGTAAAATTACAGCAACGTATCATTATCATGGTAAAAAAAAACATGGCGTTACCATGGTCAGTATATAAGCTTTTATGACGCTTGCGCGTGCGAAATTTGCATTTATGATGCTAGGATGATATTGGTGGTTGCCATGGTGTTGTTGTGCAGTTGCTATGGTGCTCCGACTGGTTTCTAGGGCTTTTCTAAGCGGCTGCAAATTAAGGGATTTTAGCACATTGCTAGGTGGTTGCTAGGGTGTTTTGGTTGGTTGCTAGGTGGTTACTTGCTGTCTCAACCCAGCACACACCACTAAAAATCATTTTTTACGAGCTTATGTCAGCGCTGTGTTATCACAAGACATTTACCTTGTTTGGAGGAGATAATTCAAACAGTCATCCGTCCAATAATAAACTCCGTCTGTCTGCTCGTGTGACGCAGATAGACATCCATTTCCTTTATTAGCTTATCTTATTGACCTCAGGATATGAGCTCTCTTCATTATGCATCTTCATTATCATTTTTCAATCGAGGTAATACCGCAGAAAGTCGCAATGAAATAACACGCAGTGACAGTGAAAGAAAAATCACTACCCATAGTCATTTTGAGTCTGTAAACCGCTGTCACGAGAACGCGCGCACACATGTTCGCGTCCGACGCTGAAGTTGCACTGCGAGCACATTTAGCGGCAGCTGGTTATCAATCACGTCCGATCGTGTCACTTCAGTGGAATTGCAAAGCCCTGCGACACGGGCAACAATACGCTTTATCCGCGTTCGGTTTGTTCCGTGGCAAATCTCATTATAAATGTCCCTTTGATAAATCAACGCTGGCGTTTATTAAACACAATGAGAGCGCTTGAAGGGTTTGCATAAGCTTGCCTGTGGACCCTGGAATTCAACGAAACACCAGTTGGTCTGAATATATGGCATTGTGTTGTGTTGCATTTGTGGTATTTGACACTGTGTAAAAGTCATAGGGCGACGCCGTATAAACAATTTGGTTAATGAGCGAGTGCGCTGTTTGGCTCTTTATTGCGGCAGAAGCGCGCAGCAGGAGAGACGCAGGGCTGTACGTCTATGTCACATTAAGCAAACAGAGCTGCTAACTGGGAACAGATCTCACGAACAATTAGCTGTGTTTGCTAAGGCAAAAATAACTTTTACTGTTGCTCATACAAACAACCCCCAGTCCAAACCACAGTAAATGTCCCATCAAAATAAACATAGCTGCATTCTGTATTGTACATTGGCTACTTATAATATGTTTGAATGTACTGTAAGTCACTTTGCATAAGTGTCTGCCAAATGCATAAATCTAATGACACAAGTCCATTTTTAACCCCTACCATCCAACTGCCTCTCTTAGAGACATGATAGCTCTATTTAAACAGCTGCTTGAGGAAACATGTTACTCTTTGGTTCAGATGTTTAAATGAGGGATCAGAAAATCTGAGTGGTTTGGTTTGGTTAGTAAGCAACCACCTAGAAATCACCCATCCTCTTAGCAATGCCCCAGCAACAGAGTAATATGCTACAACAATTCAGAATAACCATAAAACAACACCCACCACCCAATATCATGGTGGTGAGTTTAGACTGGACAAGCAGAAGTCAGATTTTCTACAGAAGAAATCTAGTTTGTGTGCGCGTGTGTGTGTGTGTGTGTGTGTGTGTGAGAGAAATCCTACAGAGAAATCACATGATGCATGTCTTCAATAACAGCACAGTTCTGTTCATCTGCAGGAAATGAACGCTGATGGTTTGTGAATCAGAGACTCTTTTATTGCTCCATCTGTTTCCCTTGGATACGGCTGCCATTAAGTTAAAGTTGTAATGACACTTTTTGATCTCTTCTGGTTTTACTCACATTCCTCTCTGTATTCAGGTTGTTCATTTCTCAGTTGTTTCTCATTAACACCAGTGAGATTAAATGGAGCGCACACAAGTCTCCTGACTGAAGTCTCCTGCTTCTTAAACAAAACAGCTCAAGAAATCTCACGTGCGTCTCCTCTAGAGTTTCAGGAAACATCGAAACTTTCACTTATCTGGACACATGTGATCACATTCTCAACAAGTTTAGATTTGTTGTTGCTGTTAGCGGATTACAGTACACTCGAATTCAACAGTGCAGACGAGAAACCTAATGTCACTCTGTATCATAAGTCATAAAAAGACTCGTAAAAGTTTAACCTCCATGCAATAAATTACATTTTCCTCGGGGTTTCCCTGGAGCTTTTCTGATTGGTTGGCTGTTTCTGTCTGAGCGGTTCAGAAAGCGAGCAGGTGTCCTGCAGCTCTCATTCTGAGTGAATGTAAGACTGCTTCAGATCCTCTCTTATCTTCAGCAGAACTCCAGCTGCACGGATGAAATATTGAACTGGGGCTCAGAGGAACCCGTCATCATGTGACGCGTGAAGCTGGGGCTCTGAAATAACAAAGCATAGGTTAAACAAAGACAAGTGCTAGCAGATGTGTGAATCAGTCAACAGACACATAAAACTCCACCAGTTCACTGCTCACTGTAACACATTTGTCATCCGCCTGCACTCAGAGTCGGTTCGTTCTCACCGTGTTGCTAACAAACAAAGAAATGCTTTCTCAGCAAACAGGGAACATTCTCAGAACATAAGTTAATGTTTCTAAAAGTTCTCTCAAAGTTCTTGTTGTAACATTAGTAAAACATTGTCTAGTGTTATATATCATATATATAAAACATTACTCTTAAGAAGTTCGTGGAAAATTTAAGACATTCCAGAATACGTTACAGAGACGTTCTTAAAACCAAACAATAGTGTTAATACAACAGATAAAAAACCTTTCAAAATAATGTTTGTTACTTACTGGAAACATTACAAAACATTTCTTACAACCTAATGTTAGCTGGGCAACTGGAAACATGCAGCTCTTTAAACTGTTTCTCCTACACAGCAATGAGAATGAATGGAGAGCAAAAAGAGACTCGTGTGCTTCATTTTTCTGCTGCTCCAGTAACATGTCTCCTGAGCAGAAGACTGCCCAGATAACACAGAAATTCAGTTTTAAAAAGATCTCAACAATGTCTCAGACTGTGCTCCCCAAGACCTCCACAATAATTGTACAGCTCGTTACTGTAAGCTAACATTTCTGCTCATTTTTATGTTTTGTGTAATTTCAGAGGAAACATGACTGAGAGACACTCGCATGACACTTGAGAAACTTCAGTAGATGTGTGGAGCTACTGAACAGAGTCACTTCTGAGCAGCACATTGTTCCTCATGATGCTTCAGAAAATGTCTGTGAGTCTGTGAGTCATTGTAATAAATCAGACGGCAGGATAAATGAAGTCAATGCTGTTAAATGATGCACAGGATGATGAAAATATGGTGCTAAAACAAGCTGTTTGCTACATATGGTGTCATAGAGATTAGACAACATTAGCCGATCTCTGACCCATAACATGTTCATACAATCGTCTCAGAAGTCATTACCTGCACTCACACGTGGCGTGGAAATGAACTGTATCAGCAACTAATGATCTGTGATCTTAATCATAAAAATCACATTTAAATCACATTTCAAACGGAAAACTTGCATATTATGCAATATATACTGTTGCTATCTAAATTATTTGGTAAACTGTGTGCAAAACATTATGTAGTATGCAGTGATAAACGTTTCAAAAAGTAGTACGCTACTTTTAAGTAGTATTGTCACATGACCACACTCATTTGGAAATAACCTACATATAGTGTCCATCATCAATTGCAGTTGTTATTGAACTATATTACTATATGGAAAATATACAGTAGTTGTTATCCAGGTATTTAATGTAAACAGAAATGTGTGTACTGTATATATAAATACTGCAGAAATACAGAGAGTGGTGAATGTGATGTACAGTGAGTGCTGCCCTCTAGTGGTGTCAGTGGCTCACTGTCAGTCCTCAGTGTTCGTTTAGCATGTGTCATAATGAGCAGCTGCTGCTCCTCTGTGTCTGTGGGGAGTCCAGGGCTCCCATTCAAACCCCCGGGGCCAAATTAGAAGCCATTAATGCAGTTACTCAGACTGGCATAATACTGTTGATAGGCAGCTCCAGCTGATCTGAGACCTGTCCTTTCACAGCTTCATCTCGTGTCAGAGCAGTTTAGCACAGCATGTTGTAAAACTGTGAAGAGAACACAACAGAGCACCTGATAAACACACAGTGTATACTGTGAGAGCGACAGCTGTGGGGTTTTTGTGGAACAGAATGTGAAAACGGGGAATATCGTGCTGTATTTTCCTCCTAATTTCTTTTAATGGTTAACAGACGTACATTTGCAAACACAAACATGAAATAACACACCCTCTGTATGTTAGCATTGTTGTTTGTGAGGGGAACACGAATTAGAAGTTATTTAGCATTCAGGTAGCTCTAGGCTAGGCTAATATTTCCAGTTTCATTATTTGTTTTATTTTGCATGAAAAAAGAACGTTTTTGTTAAAACACAGCACAAAACCTCTACCCCACTAAAATGTAAAACTGAGAAGATGCTACCCATTGCGGTTTATTGTAAATTCTGAATAAATAAAAACATGACATTGTATCCAAAGAAATTTCAAAAGCACCAATGAAGCAACAGTTTTTAGACACACTTCCTCTCAGCTTCATACAACACTGTGGCTGTAAACTGAACTGAACAGTTTAGAAACATCAAAATGTACATGTTCACAATTCAGTCACATTTCAACAAGTTCTACAAGAGTTTTGTCTCGTCTTACAACAATAGTTCCTCCACATGTGATTGTCATGGGCTGGAGGGAAATTTAGGGGGGCGGAGTCAAGTTTGATCCACGCCATTTCATGTCAATTAACATTAAGGAGAGACTGGAAGTTGTTATATCCTTTGAGAACTCAGAGGACCGTTGAGAAACCAATAATGGGAAGCCGATCAGTGGCTATTGATTTTATTTTTATAGTTTCATATGCAGCGTTGTGTTATGCTGAACCAGTGTATTTTGAAAAACCACCATTAGACCAGGGCCCAGGTCAAAACTCCATTTTCAGACGTCCAGTACCCATGCCTGTACCAGGACCTGCGGAATCTGCTCAAAGTCCAGTAGGTTTATCCTCCAACGTGTTTCAAAGTCGCATTGGATCCAGGGGACCTTCACCTGCTGTTCCCCGGGGAGCCGCTGCAGCAGTGGTGGGTCCTCCATCACAAGAGTTCCTCCAGATACCGATCCAAGTCCAGTCTGAGAGAACAAGACTCGGAGATCCTACACGACCTTTGCAAAGCCAAATGAGTCTCGGACTGAGAAAACCTGAGCAAAGATCTGAGGCTCCTTCACAAGCCCAACAAGGGTTCCAGGGCTCCTGGCCCATGCCAGGTCCTATTCTCCATCCAGTGGTCCAGGAGGAGGAGGTGGTCATGCAGTCAACATTCGAAGTAAAAACGCCGTTGCCTGCAAACACTGTAGAAGTTCATTGTGGAGAGATCTCGGTCAAGGTTCAGGCGCAGCAGGATTTCTTGGGAAACCATCAGTTCATTGAACCTTCTGATCTGACACTGGGCGGTTGTCCGTTCGTTGGGTTTAACGATCATGCGCGAATTGTTGTCTTTGAATCGGAGCTGCAGGGATGTGGGAGCACACTTACGGTACGACCTGACTGAGAATTAACTGAGAACTGTGTTTGTTTTGTAAATGTTGCTGCTTTACAACTTGCATATGCCTTAAAACAGCGGTTTCCCAGCTGAGTGCATGCAGTGACTGAAGATGTTCATGTGTGTTTGTATTTTTGTAAACGTATTCGTTAGCATATGCTTGTTCCCTTACGAGTTGAGCCACAGTCTGTGTTGCTAGTGTCATGCATGACCAGTTTAGCTACAGAAGTTCGAGCATCTTTATCTATTTGAACTTTTAACATATGGTGGGTGTAAGCTTAAGTAATCCTGGAATGGTTCTGTCTTTTAAACCGTGTTAATCCATTACTGCTGTGTTTTACAGATGACTGAAGACTCACTCGTGTATTCCTTTCTGTTGATCTATTCACCGTCAGCTGTTCCCAACACACCTATTGTGAAGACCAATGAGGCTGTGGTTGCTGTTCATTGCATTTACCCAAGGTAATACCGTACAGACATGCGACGGTAACATCCTGAAGCTGTCTAATGAGCTGCTTAACGTCAAGGGTTTCTCATTGAAATATTCAAAGGAAACACAATGTGAGCAGCAATGCTTTGAGTCCTACCTGGATGCCGTATGCCGCAGTGAGAGCTGGAGAGGAACGATTAAAGTTTTCTCTCAAACTCATGACCGGTAAGAAGTTTTAATGCATTATTCCATTTTCATCCACTGTGGCCTAAAAACTGTTTTGTAGATGACTGGAAGTATGAGCGACCCTCTAGCACGTTCTTCCTGGGAAGTTTCATAAACCTGGAAGCGTCAGTGGTCCGTGCTAATCACGTGCCCCTCCGGGTTTTCGTGGAAAGCTGCGCGGCCACTTTGGGTCCCAGTGGGAACGCGGTCACAGTTTACACGTTCATTGAGAACAGTGGGTGAGTCCCTGCAGCACACAGACCTGCAGTACTGAAGGCTTTTGATTCTTAAGCTGCCAGATGTAACTGTAAGATTCTGGATTGTTGGACCGTCATGTTAAATGAAAATCTTTCAGGTGCATGACTGATGCAAAGCTGACAGGTTCCAGATCAGCGTTTATGCCCAGGATTCAAGATGACAAGTTACAATTTCAGATTGAGGCGTTCAGATTTCAGCAAGATGAAAGTGGATCAGTGAGTCAGTTTCTGTGCTCACATGTATTTATATTCGGTTGATTCTGTTTTGACGAGTATAAACGTGTTTTCTGTTCCCAGATCTACATCACTTGTCATTTGAGGGCTACAGCCACATCTGGTCCCACTGATGTGATGCACAAGGCCTGTTCATTTGTTACAGGCAGTAACAGGTACAGGATGGGTAATATTGCCAGTGTGCACTTTGGTTCTGTTCAGTGACTGAGTGTTCTGATTGGTCAGTACAGCTGGGTCGCTGTGAATGGAGATGACCATATGTGTGACTGCTGTGACACGAGTTGTGCTATGAGGAAGGGAAGAAGTCTAGAGACTGAAGGTATTTATTTATTTACAAGACGTTTTTACATCTTTCCTTACGTTACATTTATGCACTTGGCAGATTCTTTTAAACAACGTTACTTGTTGTAAAGCATTGTAAAAATTCAAGCATTGTTTTATCGGTATGGGACTCGAACCCATGACCGCTGCACTGCAAACATATGCTCTACCAGTTGGGCTACAGAAATGATTGGTTAATATAGTAAATAATAAAACATTTCCCTTCCTTTTAAGATTCAGTGTTGGAAGGTGAGGCTACTGTTGGCCCGATCTTTGTAGAGGAAATGCCACCAGCTGAGAACAAACCTTTTCATATCCAGGGATCTCAGACTTTATCTAAAGATGCAGGTGACCATATTTGCTCAACTGTTGTGGTAAATCCAATATGATATCCAGCAATCTCTTACAGAGAGAATCTGTCACTAATGTTCCTTCTGTTGTTTTAGAGGTCTCCAGCGAGATGGTGCTCCTGACTAGTTTGGTGGTTGTAGTTGGAATCTTGTGTGTTGTTGTTTTTGGAACATTGTTTTACCAGAGGCGTCAGAAACGTCTTCATCTGATATCTGATCTGATATGACAATAAAATCTCTTTTGTCTAATTGGTGCATCTCTTTCTGTGGTTTGGCATCACCTGCAGTTACTTGGTTAAAGATCATTAAGTTCTTGTTTCACCATCTGCGCTAAATGACCCGCCAACTTTTAAAAGTGCTGATGTGGCTCTTTACTGGTTTGTGGCACATTAACCATTTGCTCTTCAAGGTTTGATAGCTACCCACTTGTCACCAAGGACCTGAAGTATATGCATGTTGAAAGGCATTAAAAATATGGTTCCATGCTATTAAGGGTGGACTGTTCAACCGTATGGTTTATATACAAAATGAGTTTCC
>JAZGTJ010019889.1:0-10672 GCA_036877575.1 Botia almorhae | reverse complement strand
TAGTGGTGCTTTCTCATGCAAAACTCACTGCTACAATGCTAGGGTGGTTGCCAAGGCATTGCTGTGTGGTTGCTAGGGTACTCAGAATGTTTTTTTAGCATGCAGCTATGCAGTTGCTAGGGTGTTCTGGGCTGTTGCTAAGTGGCCCAAGTCAAAGAGTCTATGATATTGTCTACACATCAGAAGCTCTTAGTAAAAGGTGCATTGCAGCATTATGCTTTGTTTCCGCAGAGGAAAATGGCAAAGTCTGGGGTCACATGCCTCAGGTCTTCCTGCAGACTTCCTGATGGTACTACAGAGCCCCAGACTAACAGGGAGGACCTACCCAGCTAACAAGTTTAGGTTTTAAGAATGTTTCTGTAACGTTCCATTAAGTAACACATGTTGAAAACGTTATTTAGAAAGTTTTAGGGACATTCAAAACGTCCAGTTCTGTAGACATTGTTTTTTGGTTTATTTTTTATTTCTGTAACGTTTTAAAACATTCCACTAGCTACTTAAGAACAATCTCTTTGAAATTTGATCTATAACTTAGAAAAACATTCTACTGATGTTACTGCAGGAACATTTTTGATAACTTTGAGAGAACTTAGAGCATGTTAGCGAACATTTTGAGAATGTTTCCTGTTAGCAGTCAACAGTCAACACAGCAACTGACTGAATCAAGCTATCAGAGGAGGTGACAGACACACCAATAGTGTCAAACGTGACAAATTGTGTTGATTTGGTGAGAAACTGGAGAATGAGAGCGAATGAGAGCGAATGAGAGAGATGTATAAACTCTTGCTGACAGAAAGGATCTATTAGCGTTAAGTCCCTCTAAATTCTGCCCATGTTCTTCAGCTTATTAGCCATGTTTGGAGCAGCTCGTCCATGTTTAATAAAACCACATCTTTTCGCTCAGCAGTGTCGCTCCGTCCAGCAGTGGAAAATTTCAAAGAAAAATGCAACAAGGATGAATCCAATTTCTAACCGCACGGAAAGCTGAGACACCATTTGGGATTGGCAGCTCTCGCCATTGTAAAATTGGAAGCATCCTCTTGTTTTGTTTTACTTATGCTTATATAAACAGTGGGGAGCGAGCAGGTCTCTCAGGAAACATGACTGTGCATGATATCCAAAGTGCCCCGGAGGTGAAGTCCAGCCAATCGCTGAATGTTGACCATCTCCACACGTTTTCACACCCTGCATGTGTGATGGCTGGCATTCCTTCGCTCTTGCCGAGCTCCAGGAAGGGCCGGGCTGTTTGCGGGAATCATATGTGATGTTTTGTTGTACCTATACCCAAAACTCCTGCCAGATACCAGCGGGAGACAGATGCACGCGGGGATGGGGCTTAAAGTATGCTGAGGAATCTGATCATCCCCAAACAGACGCTATCTTAGGGGGAATTGTGGGTAATTTTCCTAGGACATTTATTGTGAACTTGTTTTACCCGGATAAAGAGGAGGAAATGGTAAATTTTAGTTTGGGACAATAAAGTTCAATATAGCTGCTGTTTATATCAAAATGGGCAACGTCATAATAAAAAGGCTGTTTGCCATTTTTAGTCAAAATGTAAGCTTTAACACAGATTCTCAGCACCACCCAGGAGTTGTGGTCTGGGTGGATGTATAGGCGCCGGAAATGTAACTCACAAGCTGAGGTTTACAGAAGTCTGTGGGCAGCAGACTGCTGTATATGCATTTAAACACTGTGTATCTAAGTGCCCATCTCTCTAAAACAACTCGGAGGAATTGTTTACCCATCTCTGTCCAGTCTGTTTATCGCTTTAATATTTTATGGTAATAAGAGTGACTTTGCATAAAACGTTAAAATGAAACATACACCTCCAACGCACCTACTTTAATAAAAGAGGATGCTGGAATTAAAGAGTTTTGTTGGACTGTTTTTACATTAGCTGATTCCCATGATCCTTTCCGTTATGTTATTCTGTTATTCTGTTGCAGAATTTGTCGGTTCGGCCTCTGTTATATGCGAGAGCATTGTGTGATAAATCTGTTTTAAAAAGATCTGCATTAATTAGCACTAGATCAAAGTCTTTGGCGTTTTTTTTACATTCTTCTGCTTTAGCCACATGTGGTCCACAGACTCGGCCCAGACATATGGTTTTATTTAGCTTTGTGGAAAGGTTAAATAGGAAACTTGGATAAGAGAAAAGGCACTGAATCTTTTTATATGATGAAATTTTGAAAGTTTCTGGGGCATTTTAAAACATACATGTAAAAACGTATCAGTCTTTTGGTTTGTGAGTCGGTCTTGGCATCGGTGGATTTTGGCTGTTACACCATGTTTGCTTCTATTGCCTGTTTAAACACAGTGGTTTGTGTAGGGCTAATTCTCTTGGATAAAACGCTTGAACCAGACTCCTTTAGAAACTGGCACCAGACAAATTGCACTGCATTGAGTGTTTTTTGAACGTTAGCCTCACTTTGGGCGCAAACAAACGTGCAGAAGTAAGGCGAGTGCTGTGTATTAACCATTACAAATACAGTTTGACTGTTAAAAAGGTCTACTTACTGAAATGTTTTGGCGGGACATTTCTTTAGCAAACAGTTTTACAGACACAAATACAAAATGACAAAGAAAAAATCTTTATTGGTTAAATTGTTTTTTCACAGATTTGATTAACGTTCTTTTTTTTGTTTGATTGCGTGTTTTTTCCACTGACCGACACACTGTACAACAGTGGATTCCCATGGAATGACATACATCAGTGTTGTTTCAATTTAAAACCAATTTCAAACCTCAAAACGCTATTTTTTTGCATTAGTTACCAGATGTAAAATCTCGCCTAAAACCCATCCACAACCCATAGATTCTGTGAGCGCACGGTACGTGTCGTGATTTTTATGCATTTGTAGTGTGTTGTAAAATAAATTAGTTTCGTGCACAACAGAGAACTTTTTAATGTCGTTTTTGCATCAAATAACACCCTAGACAAACTCTCAGTGCAAATACCATTGTAGCTGAAATATTTACGAGTCTCTGCAGATGAGTACCAATATGCTATGATGCGAAAGTTGAAATCGAAACAAAGAAAGTCCGTTATGAAATTGTATCTACTAGTGTTTGGTAGTTGTGGAGCTACGCTGGCATTTATCTCTTAATATAACTGACTAAATATTAGTCCAGCTCTTACAAGCAGTCTTCTAAAAACTCACATTTGTGACATAGTTAGCTTGATTTACAGTACTAATTTTCTATCTCTCAAGCAGCAGTGATTACATTGAGTTAAAAAAGTCATTCACTCCGAAGGTAAGACACAAAAAAACCCCCAATAATTCTAATTCCAATCTAATTCGATTCGTCCGCCCATTTCGAAAAGAAAAAATAACATACGTTTAAAAAAAGGAAACAAAATAAAGCCTTTCTATCGAAGAAAGCACACAATTTCAGCAAAAATCGAAATACAAAAAAAAGTCAAACACAAACACTCCACCACCAAAAAACAAATACCATCGGATAACAAAACCAACACCACATAAATTCAAAGTTTATCAGGAAAATGACAGTCCACTGTGATCATTACAACCTTTTCTTATTTGCCGATGTATTGCTGGAATTTGGATTTCTGTCAATAAATATGCAATTGGATGGTATTAATTAATGTAGACGTGACCTTGAGTAGTAGTCAATCTTTATATAGTGGTGGATATCCTGTTCATCTTTATGAATAAATAAATATTAACTCATGAATGTGACACCTCTTAAACACCGTTTTGGACAACACAGATTCGAGGTCATGAAAATTAGTGACATGGTAAGCGAGATCAATCGTGGGGGTTAGAATATGATTCTAAGTGTGAGAGTGCAACATATTAAAATGGAGTCATCGTGTGGCGTTTTAATAAACCCATACAAGCAAAACAAAAAGAACCACATCACCAAGGCATATTCTGTTGGGCTTGAATCGAGAGACGCGCCAGGTTCGCCCCGCCTGCTCTCTTTTGAGCACCTGGCTGTTTAGTTGTTAGGGCGTGTTAGCTGTGCTAGTTTCGACATCATTATTAATGAATAGTACCTCCAGCAGTGTGAGTTATTTAATGTCTCTTTATCGACTAGAGTCTAGAGAGAGGAACATATGCGGAATTAGGCCCGCCCCCTCAATACAGGAAGTGAGGTTGCCTCACTTCTTGCGCCAGTCCTCTAGCGCGGTGACGTGCACGAAGTCGCCCGACTACACGTCCAGGTCATCGGGCCTCGCTCGACTGCTTATGCGGCTGCTGGCCCGGCTGCACGGCCGGGCATCTATTAATGCTAACGGCTGCAGCTCGTGGCCTGTTGTTAGTTTCTTGTGCTCTTGCGTATCGTCAGGAAAGTCGAAGGCCTGAGCGTGCGAATTGGAGATGGTGCTACCGTTCTGGCCCAGGCGGTTCTGTTCTGCGCTGTAGTTGGCCCAGTTCTGCTCATTGGCCTGTTTGTTGTAATTGCGACACGAGTTGGTCCGGTCGCCGGTGGCTAGCTTGTAGCCTGGAGGCGACATGGGTGATAGCGGCGCGGTTGGTGAAGAACAGCCGTTGTAGTATGCATACTTCGTTGTGGACAGCTCCTTAGGCGTAGGGCTCAGGGTGCCGGTGGGGAACTGATTTTGCCTGCCCTTCACGCGATCCTTGATCCGTTTAAACATCACATAGAAGAGCTCAATGACATTGAGCAAAAGCGAGACCAGAGAAACCACCAGCATGAAGACAATAAAGACGGTCTTCTCCGTGGGCCTGGAGAGGAAACAGTCGACCCGATGGGGGCACGGCAAGCGCTCGCAGGTGTACACAGCGTTCAGGCTGAAGCCGTAAATGTACCACTGGATCATCAGGAAGGCCACTTCAAAGATGGATTTGAACAGGATGCTAAAAATGTAGGTGCGTAGCAGAGCCCCTTTCATCTTCACCTTGCCGTGCTCCTCCAGGCCATATTTCAGCTTCTTCAGTTCGATCTTCTTCAGATGGAGCTCCACGTCGCCACCGTCGTTCTGCACCGCCTTCAGCTCCTCCTCTTTGCGATTCAGCTTCTCCTCCTTGCGCATCAGGTAGAAGACGTGCGCGAGGTACAGGAGCGTGGGGGTGGACACAAAGATGATCTGAAGCACCCAGAAGCGCACGTGTGAGATGGGGAACGATTTGTCGTAGCAAACGTTCTCGCACCCGGGCTGCTGGGTGTTACACTTGAAAGCAGACTGCTCATCACCCCAAGCCGACTCCACGGCTGTTCCCAGAACGAGGATCCGGAAAATAAAGAGCACGGACAGCCAGACCTTCCCCCCGGCGGTGGAGTAAGCCTGCACCTTGTCCAGAAGTCTTCCCAGCGCACTCCAGTCGCCCATCTCGAGGGGGATCTAGCTAAACACAAAACGCTCAGATGTAACATGGCGTATTGCACTGCACATGAAGCACACAAGACAGACTGTGTAAACCCAGTTAGTCATTTCATGTCTTCTACATAAAACCATGAAAACATCCTGGGAAAATATAACCTTGATATCTGAGTAATATTGACGGCGTAAGACCGTCTCAAAGATTGAAATCATATTGAAATGAACGATCTCGATTTCATGCTTCTAATCTCAATTGGATTATTAGACTTCGGTCTGGATTCGACAGACAGGGTCACCTATTATAAAAACAGAACATACGATTCACTGACTGTTATGTTCGTATGGTGTCAGAGAGCTTGAACAGCTAACAGGTGGCTCGCACGTGTACACTGATGAGGAAAACCGCCAGGCTTTGAATAATTACTGTCTTTTGTTCTGCGATATTACATTTCTCGTGTGAATGCAACGGGTTTTGCAGACGGTGAATCTAATGAAAACATCATCGGCCCTTTAACATCACCGTGAAAACAGCCGAGTGAAGAAGTTCAATACCCAGGTGTTTATGTAGCGGCGCGTCCAAATCGCAGGGCGATTTAAACGCAAAACAAGCGCATTCACTTGAAACCGGAATTTAAACGGGAATTAAACCTTTGATTTGGCTCTTTAATGTAGCGTGAAAGGTACAACGTTGCGTCATATCAGGAACTGTTTATGAAGCTGCCCCTCTTTAATGTGCGCCAGGCGTAAAACATGCGTCTATTCCGCATCTGGAGGCAGGAGAGGAGCGCAACGACGCTGTTTGGAGTCCTGTGACATCAAAACCAAATCCTGCCACAAACTGAACTGGAAATATATTATCAGACCATCAGACAATAAAGCCCTGGCGGAGACGAGATGGAAAATACTGCACCGTTTTGTTGTTTAGACTGTAAATGGACAGACGGGTTAATTGATTAGTTTGTGTCGTCTATTTTAATAGGAAAACTTTCGCGTTGTATGAATTCAGAGATGCATATTTATGCACGGATATTGACACGGTGATATTGCGATATAAAAACAGATTCTGAAGATAATCTGGACATGTGAGGCCCGTAAATATGTCATTATATGCCCAACTGTTTATAAAAACACAAACATAGCAAAATAATTACATTTATTCGTCAAAACAGAAAGTCTACCGAACACATGATTCGTTAATGACAGTTCGATAAAAGTATAATGTTTAATAAAACGCTCAATATTTTATGAACATATGAACAGCGCCTCCTATTGCGCGCTATTGAGTGCGCGGAAAAGGACATCTCGTTTTTTAAAGTTGTAAATCAAAGACAAAAATAAAGTGTGAAAGTATTTAGGATCCGTAATAAAATCAGATTTTCGTAGAAAAACACATGACTAAACGAGTTTCCGTTCATTCATGGATTTGATTCATACCGTTTTCCTTTAAAACTTTTCCTTTTCGCTTAGAAACGTATGCAAATGTATTATGGTTATGTTTTGATTATTAAAACGCCTCGTGAATGATTTTCCGCCTCCAAACTGAACATCGGGCGAAAATATCGTATCATTAATCATAAAATGTAACAAGACAGCCAATATACTATAACGTACATTCTTTAATACACATCTAAACATTGACTTATAAATTCACAGAAAGGCTGTTTGAGTGAAAGTTTGAGCACAGCCGTCTAAAACCTTCAGAAAAGTAACTTTCCACTGGGCTGCGCTCAATACGAGCGCCGCTAGGAAAAATGATCAAAAGTTTGGAAAAGTTTTTAGGCTTTTGGAAAACTTACCTGGAGAAAACTTAAAGGAGGATAGCCCTGTAGGGACTCACTCCGTCGCTTCTAAAGGTCAGTCACCAAATCCAAAGCAAACAGACTGTGAAGAAACTGAGGCACACTTGTCAAACTTTCCTGCTTATAAGACTCCGAGCGAAGAAAGTGGGAAGCCGACGCACAAATTTGGCGAAGTCACGTGGCCGTCTACGTCACAAGAAAGTTTTGGGTCCACCTCAAAGACCCTCCGCGTCTCCTCATGAGCGTCTTCTACGAGCAAAACGTTATGAAATTGTTTTGAAACTTCTGTGACACTTTATGCATTCATATGTAATTGAATATGAATGTAATTATATGAATGGTTCTGAACGTACATTAACTAATGATGGTTTGCCAAGCATTAGATCATGTTTTACAACAGTTAAAACGACTTATGCTTATATGTCAAATAACTTTTTAGGAAATAAAAATGGTTTTGTGTCGATGAGTGTTTGTATTGGACCATTGTATTTACTATTTAAAGAAAATTAACCCTGACGTTTGTACTTTAAACTTTAAACACGTTCGTTTACAAATGTATCCCACTGTTAATTGTTCGGTTCGAGCACAGACATTTTTTGAACATCGTTTGAGTTGATTTTGTTTAACAATAAATGCAAAATACACAGAATAGCGTACGTTTTTATTTAACGTGTTTTTTTTATTGTTTCGATAAAGACTGATACAAAAATCATTGGCCTTGTAGTGACAAGAGAGAAGTTAGTGTGCATCTGAAGAAGGTTACAGCGCCATCTAGTGTACGACTACAAAAATAAACACGACGGATATTTTATTGCATAGCTCAGAGATTATGTGTTAATGTTAATATTGTTAATGCCTATTAAATTCGCTGTATGTATTTGTATAAATATGCTTAGGCATATAGCCTACGCTTAAAGTTCGGGTTTGGCTCCGTCCAGGCTTGTATTCCTTTGACTCCAGCTGTTCTGAATGCCCATATTAATCTCGTTGTGTTTCGTTCCGTTAACACTCTCATTAACATTTACATTAACAAGTTCTATCGGATATGGTGAGACATAACGGGGGTCGTGGGCATAGACCTCCTTGTATTTGTGGCTCCTCCTACTCATTCTCTTACAAAGCAGATAGAATATTTCTAAAACGTTCAAAGCCAGAGATACACAAGCCACCACCAGCATGAAAATAATAAAAATAGTTTTCTCAGTGGGTCTGGACATGAAACACTCCGTCATAACAGTACACGGGAGTTTGGTACAGTAGAACTTAGGATCCATAATAAAACCGAACAGGTAATACTGTCCCACGATGAAGGCGACCTCTAAAATGATTTTAACGAACAGCTGAGTCAGATAACTACCCAGCATGCTTCCCTTGATCACAACTTTGCCGTTTTCCTTCGTGTACTTCGGCGTCTTGGCCACGGGGTTCGTTTTGAGCTCCTCTCTCAGTTTATTCTCCTGGTGAATGACGTGCACCACGTGACCCAGGTACACCAGCGTCGGAGTGGAGACGAAGATGATCTGCATGACCCAGAAGCGAATGTGCGAGATGGGGAACTTCCAGTCGTAGCACACGTTCTCGCAGCCAGGTGTGTTGGTGTTGCACACCAGGTTGGATCGCTCGTCCCCCCACACGTTTTCCGCTCCGGCTCCCAGCACCAGGATCCGGAAGATGAAGAGGACGCTCATCCAGATCTTGCCGATGACGGTGGAGTGCGACTGCACTTTGTCCAGTAAGGCCGAAAGGAACCCCCAGTCTCCCATGATCTCAGCTGCTCAGGGCTTCCCTGAAGGGTCATCAGAAGTTTAAAACAGGTGCAGCACCTAAACTCGCCCTAACTGTGAAGCTACCGAAGCCAAAAGTTATGCGAGTCCCTTATTGTTTTTAAGGAATGTTTCCACGTCATAAAATAAGCTATCAGGGACAGCCATGTTTATTATTAAATCTTACATTTTAGGTGCAAGTATTACATGCAATTCTTTCATCAGAAAATATAGACCCTTACAATAACAGGACGTTGCTATGCAACCAAAATGATGGTCTTATGGACGACGCTATATATTTCTATTGAACAGTTAGCATTAAGAAATTCTTATTTGTTTCTCAATTAAGGAAATATGTTTACTTGTGCTGCTATACAACACTAAACTCACCTCATTATAATATATGGGCCTGGTAAAATTGGATTTATTTACCCTAACTGTGAGTTTCAAATATTTGAAACACATCATTAAAAATACGGAAAATGTCGTCATGCAACACAAAACCAGCTGTTAGGGAATCTGGGCCTGATACAGTCTTCAATGATAGTCTTACACATACAGGCACATACAGGAAATGACCATTTTTATGTCTGATGTTCTCACTTCCGAAAATAAATTTATATCACAGTTAAAGAACTATTCATATCATATATGTCATACTTACCAGTTATGAATACTGTATGTTGAACGAATCGTAGATTTAGTCTTGTTGAGTTCAGTACATATGTTGCCACCCGACAGGAGAATAAGATCTAGGGAAAAGCAAAAACAAATGTTTTGTGATTGATCGATCAGCGTGATATGAAACTTCAGACGGAACTTCTGTTACTTCATGGTTTCTACGAGATTACAGACAGAATCCAGTTGTTTCTGGTCAGATTTAATAAAGGTAAAGCTCATAATAATAATAACAGATAAGAATTGCTTTATCTGTAAAATATATTGAATGGATTTCATGACTTTATTACTGGAGAGCAGAGATAGTTCTCACGCTGTTTACTTCACTGAATAAAGTGTTCGACTTTTCCATCAGTATTGACCAGGAAAAGGATTATTGAATACAGTTTATTAAACACATGTTAAACTTGTGGGGAATGTTGCCACTTTAGGTCAAACTGTCACGTCAGTAGATCCTCACAATGGATCCTGCCATTATACTGTCTTTATATATTTCAAACCAGCAAGCCTGTTGTGTGTCGCCAACACACACAAATATCAACACATTGTTTCGGACAAAAACATATTGCTGTCAATAAAGTGCATGAAATTATGTCGTTTAGAACATAGAAGAACAGACTGAGATGAAAACTTTCTTCTCTGTATGACAACAAGCCCCTCCGACCCCTATGTGATATTTTAGATCTTTACCTTTTTAAAAAATCCCAAAATATTCTTACCTGGGCAGATGCTTCCAAATAGGAACCGTCTCATATACAACTATACACAAACTATTTCCTTATTCAGATTCTGAAGGGATCGGGTAAAACTACACCTGTGTTCTAAAAAGGTGAATAAAAAGATATCTTTAAATGTGATTACAGGCTCTCTGGTGAGGACTTAATTGTTTCGGTCGGTCATCTTGTATGTTTGAAATGTGATTTAATTTTATGTAAAGGGAAATGGAAGACTCCGCCCAGCCGCGTATAACGTAAAACTAGCTTAAACCAGCCGTTTTCACTTCTTGATTTTGTGTCCTTGTGAGATTGAGTCATGTCAAAAGTCTGGTTGCATGGAGACTTTCGCACTTCAGTGAAATTTGACTGAATCATCAACTTTTGATTGTATCACTACGTGGA
>JAZGTJ010019887.1:0-10672 GCA_036877575.1 Botia almorhae | reverse complement strand
AGTCACCTAATTAGTTAATAGAGTCCACTTGTGTGTAATTTAGTCTCAGTATAAATACACCTGTTCTGTGAAGGCCTCAGTGGTTTGTTAGAGAACACTAGTGGACAAACAGCATCATGAAGACCAAGAAACTCACCAGACAGGTCAGGGATAAAGTTGTGGAGAAGTTTAAAGCAGGGTTAGGTTATAAAAAAATCCCAAGCTTTAAACATCTCAAGGAGCACTGTTCATTCCATCATCCAAAAATGGAACAAGTATGCCACAAACAAAGACATGGCTGTCCACCTAAACTGACAGACAGAGCAGGGAGAGCACTGGTCAGAGAAGCAGCCAAGAGGCCCATGGTCACTCAATCCATGGCCCATGGATTTCTGCAGGAGCTGCAGAAATCCACAGCTCAGGTGGGAGAATCTGTCCACAGGACAACTATAAGTCGTGTACTGCACAAATCTTGCTTTTATGGAAGAGTGGCAAGAAGAAAGCCATTGTTGAAAGAAAGACATAAGAAGTCCTGTTTGCAGTTTGCCACAAGCCATGTAGGGGACACAGCAAACATGTGACAGAAGGTGCTCTGATCAAATGAGACCAAAGTTTAACTTTTTGGCCTTAATGCAAAGTGTTATGTGTGGCGGAAAAGTAACACTACTCATCACCCTGAACACACGATCCCCACTGTGACATGGTGGTGGCAGCCTCATGCTGTGGGGATGCTTTTTTTCAGCAGGGACAGGGAAGCTGGTCAGAGTTAAAGAGATAAATGGAGCTAAATACAGGGCAATCCTGGAAAAAAAACTGTTGAAGGCTGCAAAAGACTTGAGACTGGGAAGGAGATTCACCTTCCAGCAAGGCAATGACCCTAAACATACAGCCAGAGATACAATGGAATGGTTTGGTTCAAAGAATATTCATGTGTTAGAATGGCCCAGTCAAAGTCCAGACCCAAATTCCATTAAGCATCTGTGGCAAAACTTGAAAATTGCTGTTCACAGATACTCCCCATCCAATCTGGCTCAGCTTGAGCTATTTTGCAAAGAAGAACAGGCAAAAATTTTAGTCTCTAGATGTGCAAAGCTGGTAGAGACATACCCCAAAAGACTTGCAGCTGTAATTGCAGTAAAAGGGGGTTTACAAAGTATTGACGCAGGGGGGCTGAATACAAACGCACACCACACTTTTCAAATTTTTATTTGCTTAAAATTTTGAAAACCATGTATCATTTTCGTTCCACTTCACAATTATGTGCTACTTTGTGTTGGTCTATTACATATAATCTCAATAAAAAACATTTAAGTTTGTGGTTGTAATGTGACAAAAAACCTTTTCCAAGGTTTTGGGGCTTTTGGCCCCTTAATGTGCTCAAAAACTCTTGAAACTTGACACGTCAGAGTCGTCAGCCATTACGCCCAGGCAAAAGTTGGCACATGGGCTGGGTAGGGGGACTCAATAGCGCCCCCTGGTACACGGCACAAAATGATGGTGCATATATTAAACATACATGCACACACCTGTATGAAATTTGGTACGTGTATTAGTCATGTTGACCTGAACGCCCTGACACCCATTAGTTCCGCCCAACAGTAAGTCAGCTATTTTGGATTGTATGCTGATTTTTTTAAATCAATTCCAGGATCTGAATTTTTAAATATTCTTCCAAGGGAAATTATGGTATTGTCATCAAATTTAGCAAACATTTGGCCTAGACATTAAAGAGTCTAAATTATGAAGGGATTTTTTTATCTCGAAGAGTTGCCATACGGAGGCCAAAAATTAATGGCAAAAACAGAAACAGGAAGTGGCTCATATGCTGTATATTTGGTCCAGACTAATGACATAGAGGTGGCTATTGTGAGTCACAATTATGGTGCCACCAACTGGCAGATAGAAGTATGTCACTTAAACCAATGTAAAAAGAGTCATTGCGATTGTCACCAAACTGGGTGCGCATCATGCCAAGACATTGAAGATTCAAAATTGTGCATAAAGTTTTAATATCCAGAACAGTGTTGCCATGGCAAGGCGGTAAAATTATGGGGAAAATGTGAAACAGGAAGTCCCTAATATCTACAGCAAAATGTTTATTGTGGTGGGCTGATGACATTGATATGTCTGTTCTGAGTCATGGTCACTTAAAATAAGCTTTAAAATAGTTCTTACATTTAGCTAAGTCACTTCAGTCTTGGTCAGAATAATGCAGACATCACTGATGTAATGTTCTAAAAGGATTTGTGATATCCTAAATATTGTTGCCATGATAATGTCAAACTTTAAAACCACACACAAATATATTCGATGTGCTTAACATGCTTGAAATGGCATGGAATTAGGCACACAAATCAAAGTGGTCAACCTTTAGGCTTGGGCAAAAGCTTAGACAAGGTCGTGGTGAGGGGTCTGTAATGCCCTCTTTTGATTAAAGTGATGTGATAAGTTTTCCCCACAGTCACCAAACTTGGTACATGTACTGTTCTTATCAAGCCAGACAACTTTCAAAATTACATTCATTAGTCCTGCCCAACAGCCATTTTGGATTGAATGTGCATTTTCTGACAATTCCAGGCTCTGAATTTTTAAATACTCCTCCTGGGGTATTCATGGAAGTGTCACCAAATTTGGCAAATAGTATGCCAAAACATTGAAGATGCCAAATTGCAAAAAGATTTTTGATAACTAAAATGGTAAAAAAATAAATTAATGACAAAAAACTGAACCAGGAATTGGGTCATATCTGCTGTGTGAATTGAGCAATTTCATTCCAACCTGAGCATAGATGTGGTTACTGTGAGTCCCAGTCATAGCATCACCAACTGGCAGAAGGAAGTGTCACTTAAAACAGATTTAAAGAGTCCCCTTAAATTTACCCAAGT
Organism: Botia almorhae; assembly: GCA_036877575.1. Taxonomy (NCBI): domain Eukaryota; kingdom Metazoa; phylum Chordata; class Actinopteri; order Cypriniformes; family Botiidae; genus Botia; species Botia almorhae. The sequence goes on along the minus strand of JAZGTJ010019887.1, from coordinate 7,808 downwards.
CACTTTAAGCTTGGTCAGAATAAAGAAGAGACATTAAAGATGCTAAATTGTAAATTGATTGCTGATATCATGAACGATGTTGCCATGGAAATGCAAACATTTTATGGCCATATACAGAATAGGAAGTGTTCCATATCTTCTGCTTTCATTGAGTAATTTATATCAAACTTGAGAAATATGTTTGGGTTGTGTTTAGCTCATCATACTTTAAAAAAACATTATAATAATGTGTACAACTTCTATTTACATTGTCTTTAATTTGTATTGTGTATCTATTGTTTTAAATATTAAAATCTACACTTTGCTTGTGCATTTGTTATCTGTAAAATCAGACTAAAACAATGCAATCAGACAATAGTTATTGTTTTATTTTTAATTGTAAAGCACCTAATTATCCAAGAACCGAAATGGGGCCAAGCGTCATAGTTTTGGACCGTGTTGAATCTGCAAGAGAAAAACACACAGCAGTCAAGAACTTGGTACTTGCTGTATTAGTTGAACCAAATAGATTGTCTAGAACACTGCCGTTTTGTAGTCTGTTGTAAGGGTGACTGCGGAGTGAGTAACATGAGGTTATGACGAGTTTCTAAATAACACAGTTACTGTGAGCATTACATGCGTTTCTGGCTTGTTATTGTAAATATTGGTAAGACAACAACTGAGTGCCTTTTATTCTTGCTTTCTGCTTTTATCCTTTTTTCCCAGCATGTGGTCTGGCTAAAATTGTACCTTCTTTAACAGATGGCTTTGGCAGTTTACTCCACTTGCTGATTTGCTTCCTTTTGACATCACAAACAGTCTCACAGCATACACAAACATTATCTCTACCATCCACACTCAGCCAACTGCAGATAGCAAAAAAGTCGATTAGAATAACAGTCAATGTCAGATGTAAATTACAAATACTGAAAGTGACAAATTATGCTTATATCCATCAACTAAAACTCTAGTCAGTTGCTTTGTTTTGATCCTTTCTTTGAAACTTTTAAGGCTAAAGTTTTCCTAAACCATTACCTGTGGTAATCAATGGCCTCCTCTGGCTTATTGCTTTTTTATTTATAAAATGGCGTCAACAACTTAACGATTAAAGATCCCATTCATTTATATTAATTAGTTTATTAGGCTAACTGTAAGGCTGTGATTGCCAAGCAACATGTCAACTTGGCACATTAATATATAATAGGCGATTACAGGTGTGTATTTACAGTTATGAACACACCTTATTCATCTTTTAAATTTAGAGTCATGTGTCATGGTAATGTGTAAAAGATTTTCGAGTTTATGAATTTAAAGTGCTAGTTTAATCTTTTAATCATATCAGTAAAACTTTTGTATAAAAAGTACAGATCACCTTAAATTTGGTATATTCTGTTTCTTTCCCAATAACTATTTAGCACAGGATTACATAATACATATTGACTGTATACTATTTATTACAGGGAAGACTTAGGATGTTTCAATTTCTTAACTAGTCAACCAATTTCACCAGCTAAATTGTGCTGGTCCACAGCATAGGTATTCTGGTCGACCATGTAGATTAGCCCTAATCACCATAAGAAAACCTAGACTAGATGATCTTTTAAGCAGCAAATCAGAATAAGACTTTTACCTGTTCCCAGAGTAGGTACAGGCTTTGTTTATGGTAGTCACCTCTAGATCAACAACCTTCAGATGGCATGCAATATAGATCTACAGGGTAAAAATGAACCAGCAAATGTAATCCTCACTAAAGCTTTAATATCAGTAATACTCTTCTGATAACTGAAGATCACCATGTGTTAGTTTTTGAAGGAACTCACAGAGTTTCTGTGGTCTTCATAGAAACGAAAAGCAACCATCTGCATCTGAAGAAAGTGGTTGTGTTTCCTGGGCATAAAACGGGCCCTGGAGTCTGGAGCTTTGGAGTCAACAAGACATCTACAGCACAGGGGCAAGAATTTGTTAAACTGATTGTAATAATTATTTATACCTTTAACAGTTCATCAAATTAATGCAAAATTATTTTGACCATTTAAAATGTTAGAGTTTGTTATAGCAAAATGTCAATGGCCTTACATTTCGGTTCCTCAGGAAACTAATTTGCCCAATTCATACATGCCCAACATTCATCAGCTTTAATAAAGGGATTATTGGTTTCATCTATGACCACTGTGTCACTTAATTCTTGGAAAAAAAACTACCAAAATCCAAACTGACCCATGGTTCTGAATGAATTGGTAGCGGGGCACTGATGTTGTGTCTGGCTCCAGAGTGGCCACACAGCTGTCCATTATCAATCTGAGGGGAGCATGCTCAGCCTTCAAGAAGGAAGCCTGGATATTTATCAGTTCACCAAGGTGGTACACAAATGAAGACCTTTTGGTTTTCCAATCATCTAAAAAACACCATTAAAGAGGAAGAGATTGGTTTAAAAGCACAATTTTTCTTTTTATTTCACCTAATCTTACACATTCATACCATTCATAAGTTGAAAAGAAAAGCTAATCAACTCTACAGATGATTTTGTAGATGTAAATGGCTCCCAGGATGGCCTCACATCAATACTGCTTACAAAGTGAGTCCTGTGATGTATAGCAAAAAAAACATACAGTAGGTACTATGCAGCAAGGTAGCAACAGAGCAAGTGAGATGTTATAATAAACCTTTTGTAGTGACATTCAATAGGAATTGCAGCACCACTTGTCCTGACAATACCATAACTGTTCTGCATAGGTGTAAAGATCAACTGATTTGAATAAACCAAATAATCTCCTTCAACCTGAGAACAAAATAAGGAATTTAAATAATTAGTGTAAACCAGGGACATGACCCACATAGCCATTCAGTTTCTGTTTTTTTTAAAATACATATCAGTTTCCTCCAATTCTATGGTTACATTTTTGACATGCACATAATAACCAAAACCTTTCTGATTATGACAGTCTTGTCCTAAAGGATTGCAAATGTCTATCCCAATTTGGAAAAACGAAATTCTGAAAGAATCCTGCAGGATCTTAGTGGACTCCTAAAGGATCCTATTAGGATTGGTTCCAAATTGTATGTACACATACCAGGAGCGTTGCTTTGGTATTTCTAACAAAGGGTCAAAGTAGGCTATCTTGTAGGATTGATCCTACATTATAATGAAATTTCATTAGAATTCGTTAATGTATTTTCCTAATAAGCATTTTTAAATATCTGCATTAAGATCAATTTGTTTCTTTCTTACATACCGATAGCTCAGAGCCACATTGATGCAAATCGGCTTTAATGACATATTCAGTATCACTGTACTGAGACGCTTGGCATCTCTCGGTTGACCGGCCGAGCTGCAGCTCATTGGCAGTGACCTGACGCCCGTTCGAGTAAAGATCAGCGCGAATGACCACAATCATGCTCCGCTCAGTGCAAAGCACCTGCAGAGGTGCAGCTTTGCTCGTGGAGACGTCTACAAGGTCATCTCTCAGCGAAAGTGCAGTTTTGTACTGTTTAGAATCCGGCCCCATCATTGGTCCTTCTTTTAAGTTACGTATAGCACCTGCAACGTAAATACTTAACAAAACAATAGTCCCTATACTTCTACTGTATGTCATCGTCGTGGCAGAAACTGCTTTAACGAAGCACGCATGCGCAATGAGGTGCATTTGTAAGCTTTCTGTTCAATTATTTGATTTAATTGGATGACAGCGGGTGCGTTCCTTCAGAATTGATCGTCCATGTGCCATCTTCACAAATTCTTTAATCTGAACAAAGCTTCTTATGCATCTCAAAAATAAATCATTAGAAATACTATTAAAGTTAGTGTTTTGGGAACTTTTGTTACACCTGTTAGTGGCGACAAGCGATCGTCTTTTAGAATCCATAAGTAATATTGAACAGGTCCTTAGGTTATTTGCGGACAACATAGGCAAATGTGTTGAGAGTTGGTATCTTGACATTTTAACATTTATACGTTTAATGAATGAAAAACAGATCGCATTGCTCCCCTGTCTGTAAACAAAATTAACGCCTTGAGTGTGAATGAATCAAGCCGCTAAGAAACTTATAAAAAACGCATATTACTATAAAATTTAATTTGCGACAATAAAATGTCGCTAATAAAATTAGAGACCATGCATTATAGCGTTTTTTTAAACCTGGCGCCTATGAGCACGCGTGGGAGTCACATATCCTTTACTACAATAAAAGGGAGCGTTGTGTGTCATTTCATTATCATTTTAACATATTGTGATGGTAAATTATACAAATATTGGCGTTTTGTTTTAAACATTATTTTTGTTCTGATCAGATCGTTCCTGTAGTTTATGCTTCTAAATGTAAGTAAATGCAGTTTTTACACATAAGAAAGTTTTGATGGTGGTGATGGAAAAATTTGGTGATGGAAAAAAAGATTTGTGGTGATGAGCAAAAAGCAAATAAAAATCATTATGGCATTATTTATCATAAAGCTAAACAGCAATGTATGAATTAAAGCATTTAAAGTGCTGTGTTCATGTGGGAGAGAACAAAATGTAAGAGATTTGGAGGAAGATTACATTGAAGTGACAGAGCAGAAAAAAAGTCCAGAAAATTAAAAATGACAGTTGATATAACGTGAGCAAGAAATGTACATACACTGTTATGAAAAAGCATATTTTTGTCATGTTTGTCTTTAGCTTTGTATGTATATCACCATCTTTATGATGGTTGGTAAAGGTCCACCTCAAACATCACATGATGTGCTTAATTGCTGGTCTAAAAAACAACAGTGTGGGTGGAAGGAAACAAACCCCTGGCTGTACAAAAAGGATAGAAGCATAGGATGCACCATATGCAAAGATGTTAAGACATTGTTACTGTCTGACAATTTGTTTTTCACATTTTTCTCATGAGTGGATCAATGGAACAATTACATACACATTGCAGAAGAACGACATTTCACGTCATTTAAAAAGATGACTCGACTGTTGAAACTCCAAAAACTGAATGGTCCTAGGTTCACAGATCAGATCACTCATGTGCTGAGAACACACATCAAACGAAGTGAAGAGAAAAATTGTCACATATAAAAGCCATTAACTCCCGTTTGAGTATAACAATTGATGAGCGCACTGTATTTGGTCATGCCTATTTAATAGTATTTGTAAGATGTGATGTCACTGGAGGTGATGTTGAAAACATTTTTTTAGATTTAGTTCAAATAAAAAAATAACTGATGCAAATTCTATCTACAATGCTTTGAGAAGGTGTTTGGAAGAAGCTGGCTTTGACAAAAACTTTCTGTGCCAAAATCTCATTGGTGTTTCTGCTGATTGTGCGTCAGTTCTGACAAGACAAAAAATAAAGTGATTACAAACCTAAAACAAGATTTTCCCAGAGTGAAATCCATCCATTTCTCAGCACACTGGTTGGAGTTAACAGTACATGATTCATTAAAAAAATGTCTGGCTGCAGCCAGTTTGCATTTATCTACAAGCTACACAGTTTGTTTCACTAGTATTAACAATAAAAGACAAAATACCAGCAGCGTTTGAAGCAGCTAACAAATGCAAGTTTTCTGTCTGATTTAGCATGAATGAAGAATGTTCCGTGAGAACCTCTCACTTAGGCTGCAGAAAGGAGGAACAACACTTGTTGACAGCAGCTGCTACAAGGAACAGACCATTGAAATTCCTTTTAAAATACTCATTGAAAAGTCCACATGTATAAATCTACTAGAAAGATTGAACAAAGTATATCATCTGGCCAGTTTAAATGCGTGGACATCACTTGTGGGAGTAAGGGGAACATAAATAGGCCTCAATTTTTTAAAGCAGTAATTGACCACATAATTTCAAATGAAGGCTGTAAGTTCTGTATTTTGTCCACTAGAGGAAGACACAGGATAAATGAAACTGTTGAAATTAAACTTTATTTAAAGAACCATAAAATATGCACAATGTTTTCTGTTTTACAATGAGTTCCATCATTAGTTTGTTAATAAACATGTGTACAAGTACAATAATATTTTGTTTATAAAGACACCGTTTCTTCAACAATTTTACAACACCAGAGAAGGCAGTCAAATCTTTTATCTGTACTGACCTTTTACAAACAAGCTAACACTAATTATAAACACTAATTAAAGTTGTACAATTGTACAAATGTAATGCAATATGCTTTAGTGTTTCATGTAGTATTGTTATGCTAGGCATTTAAAACGAACTAAAATGGTCAAGCATAATTTTGCAGACTAGTCTATATAAAAAGTAAATCTTCAGTCAGCAACATGATTAAAAATTATCCATTGCATTTTATGTAATGTTTACCAGTGTAACAAAGGTGTTTATTGCTTAGAAGTACATACTGAAACTTAATGAAACTTAAATTTTATTTAATAAAACTCAGAATATTAGCATTTAAATTAGACCTATGACTGACTTGATTTACAGACTATGCATGTAGTTTCAGCTGTAAAGGTTTTGTTAAAATGGTTACTTAAGAAATGTTTTAAATGTGTATATGATTATTTAAAGACACTTTTCTTCACATTTCCATATGAAACATAAATCTAATGCTACATAACAGATAATCATTTTTGTGCATGCATTCAAATGTTTAGAGTGCTTGATTCATTCACACTCCTTCTTGCAGCTATATTTAGTAGTTATAATATTATATTATGTATTTATTATATATACTTTATTATTATTTTTGGCGTAAAACTGATTGTGCAGAGCAAATCATAAGGCCTAGCATGACGCTATCATGATGCTAGCATGTTTTAGCATCAATTAGCATGATGATATTAGCATGTTTTAACATCATTTAGCATAAGGTGGATAGCATGTTTTAACATCAATTAACATGATGCTAGCATGTTTTAACAACAATTAGCATGATGCTAACATGTTTTATCATAAATTAGCATGATACCAACATGATGCTAGCATGTTTTAACATAATTTAGCAAGATGCTAGCATTTTAACATCAATTAGCATGCCGTGAGCATGCTTTAACATCAATTAGCATGATTCTAGCATCAATCAGCATGACACTAACATGTTTTGGCATCAATTAGCATGATTCTAGCATCAATCAGCATGACACTAACATGTTTTGGCATCAATTAACATGATGCTAGCATGTTTTAACATCAATTAGCATGATGCTAACATGTTTTAGCATCGGTTAGCATTATGCTAAGAAGAGGCTAGCATGTTTTAACATCAATTAGCATGGTGTTAACATGATGCTAACGCGACTTAGCATGTTTTAGCATCAATTAGCATGGTGTTAGCATGATGCTAATACGACTTAGCATGATAGATATACTAAAATGTCTTATTCAAGATGTTAGGCATTTGCTAGGGTACAGTAAACGGTTGCTAGGGTGTAGCTAGACAGTTAACAGGGTAAAACCAATAGACAGATATGTGTGTGAATCAAAAGAGCAAACTCCCATGTCTCTATGATGTTCTGGTGCTGAGATATAGCTAATTCATGTTGGTTGCTAGGGTTGCTAGGGTGCTCTAAATGGTTGCTAGGGCATGGCTGGACAGTTTCCATGGTAATTATTATAGACTACTTGGCAGTCTGTACTCTAACTGGTTGCTAGGGCATGGCTATGAAGCCAAGCGATATGAGCCCACCTCTAATGGTGCGTTCACACCGGACGCGACTTGCGCGAATAAAACGCGCTATTCGCGCGTAGTTGAACGCTTGAACATTTAAGTTTACTCGCGCGATTCGCGCGGTAAAATTCGTGTCATTCGCGCATGCAAATCACTTCACAACAGACGCGAATTCGCGTCATGGGAGGGGCTTCTGCCGCCTGGCCGCCAGCCTGTTCGTTGCAAAATGACTGACA
>JAZGTJ010019886.1:0-10673 GCA_036877575.1 Botia almorhae | reverse complement strand
TGTTACATAAAGGCTATTCATCTAGAACATTAGTGACAGTTTTTGCATTAGTGAACATGTATGTGATGTTATAATGGAGTTTTAACAGATTTAAAAATGACCCGCTAAACATTAAACCTCTCAAAATCTCCTGCAAGCCTCCATGTTTTATTTGTATTATTTATTTAATAATAAAAATAAAACATCTAAAGAAATATTGTTAGGTGTGCAAGTAGATTAATAATTATATTTTGGTGGAAAGTCTTTGGGATTATTTACATTTCAATATAAAGAAGTTTTGGGGACGAGAAGCAGAACACACAAAGAAAGCAGTTTGTTTTCAGATTTTCACTGTGGCTCCAGCAGAAAACAGGAAAACAGATGCTCACTCATCACAAAAGCGCATGTAAATACTGTCCTTTCTCAAATAAAACGGACACGACATTTTAATCTTCGTATAATACAGCTCAGCTGCATTAAAAGTATTTTGGCATTATATTTGCACTGAATGATCCTATTCATGTACATTCATTGTAGTTCAGGGTAATAAAAGCGGTTGTTATTTTAGTGTTCGTACGATATTTTGGACGCCTCTGTTGTAACTGTCCATGCAGGGGTGTCAGATGTCCTATTGTCATGGCTGCTAGGCAACATTTAAAAACTCAACCAGTCGCAAGTGGAGAAGCATCTTAATTCTTTATTTAATGGAAAAGCAAATGTACCAGCGAGCAGAAATATGTCTTCCTCGAAAAAGGAAGGTTTTGGAGTCCTTCCAGTAAGACATGCATTACTGTTACTGTTGTTACTGTAATCATTTGTGCTGGAAATCTCTTCCACATTTCTTCAGTGTTTTAACTGTTTTAACTTTTGTATCTGCAGCTCCAACACCTTCCGGATATTTGATGAAACGTTGCCGGAGCGTCTTCACCCAACTGAGGTCTATCAGAACCACCAGTATCCTGCCAGAGACCCACAAGAGTCTGAGCTGTTAAAAACCCACAATCTCCCACAACCTCAGTACGCCAGATTCATCAGGACAAATGTCCGATTCCTTAATGAGTTCATCGCTCATATGGAGACGAGACACACTGTAGAGGAACAGGTGGAAATTCTATTTATATGCTCATATTAATGTTATAAATCAGTTTTTCATAAGAGATACAGAGTACATTAGTAACTGGATTTTAAATCAAAGCTAAATGTGTAACTTTGTTTTAAACAACAAAAACATTTTAAATATTTTGTTAAATTGTGTTCTTCAATCTGATATTCCTTTATATTCTTACATATTGTGATATTTATTGTAATTTACACAATAAACACAATAAAACCACACTGGTGTACATTAGGACATTAAATATATAATATTAATGAACGGTATTGTTTTCATGGGTTATATATTTATATATATTTACATATATTTTGGGGGATTTTTAATATTGATTTGACATTTGCAAAGAAGGTACTCTTTTATTATAACATTTGACTGATTATTATAACATTTATATAACTGTTTACCTTAGTAACTGTTTCTCTGTTTTTCAGTTTAACTGGTGGTCAGACTGTTCTAGTCATGATGAACACAGTAAAGCCAGCATGCACAGATGTGATCTCCAGTCTATTAAAGATGATTCAGTCACCAGATCACAGGATTCAAACAGACCCTCAGTCACAGGAATAAGTATGTTCTGTGAGAGTGTGTGTACGTTTTTATAGTTTTTGACGCTGCAGTTCAAACTATAAGTTCCCTTGGTCAACTTTAATTGTTTACAGGATTCCAGAGGAATTACACAGTCTAATCTAGTCATGTTTTGTCTCTCTGTTAATTGTGTCATGCCAATATGAGAGGTGTGGCCTACATGCATTGTGTGGGCATAAACAGTGCAGCACCCACCTACTTTAAATTGTCAAAGTATGTTTTCCATTACTTTGTTTACAGGGATGCAATAATAATTTAAAGCTGCAATCCATCACTGTAAATGTCAGTTTGGCTTCATCTGACTTTTAACAAAAACAAAAGTAAAGAAACCTGCAATTTTATGAGTTGGTCTAAGAGAGGCAAAAGTGATAGATTGCAGCTTTAAATGAAAAGACTTTTAAGACAATAAACAAAACAATCAGCTCTGAGATAAAAGTAAAAAAGCAAAAAATCAGACAAGAAGACTGTCTTTCACCTTTAATGAAGGAATGAGGTGACAGTAGACTGAAAGAGGTCCTCACAAGCCTGTTACACTGACAGCTAACACACTCTCAGATGAGTGACACTGAAATTAAACCAGACATTCACAATGCAGCATCACTGATACAGTCAAACCTCACCACACGTGTGCTGGACTCTGCTCCTGTCATTATTATATAATGTATATCTGTCATTATTTACTCTCATGTTTCTCCAAACCTGTACAACTTCATTTCCTCTGTGAAAATGCAAAAGAAGCAGAATATTCCTGCTGATTTGACATACAATGCAAATAAATGTGAAGCTTGTACATCTGTATTCATGGAAGAGATCTGAGGGAAGTCTTGGACTGTAGCACACATGTCATATGAGCACGTTAAAAATCATTTTCTGTAGTTTTTATCCTTTTTGGAGCTTGACAGCTGTAGCACTCTTTCACTGGATGTACAAGAACAAATATATTGTGTTCCACAAATGAAAGACAAAAAATACAGGTGTGCAACAACATGAGAGTGGCCAAATCATCGAGACATGAAATGAATTGTTTCTTTAAATCTGTTTCTGTCACAGTGTGTTCCTGTGAGGGGTCAGCGGGGTCCACCACGAACCTGCTGAACAGACATGAGAGACCCTCCGTCCAGCAAGACTCCAGAGATAAACAGACGGAGGGGAATCACTCTCTTTCTGAGCTCTAAACATAATCACGTCCAGAATCTCAGTCGCTTGTTGATGCTTTGAATAAACTTTCTTCACTGTAAAAAAATCATTTTTAAAAACTAAGCTGTAAAAACATCTTGCTGCTGTCACATTTAACACAGAACTATGAATCACATTAAAGATGTTTATTGAGGTGTCATGCCGCCTTATTTAATGTGTACAGACCGTCTTATGGCAAAGCAGAAATACAAAGCAGAGTGAGAAACAGTGGAAACTGCTCTTAAAAACAACAAATCAGTGTTGAATAATCTTGATTAATGTTGTAAGTGGATCTCAGGAAAAACACAGTGAATGTTTTGCTTTGGCCTCTTTAAACACACTCACATGAGCTTCACATTGCAGCTGTCATTCTGAGTCATGTCATCAGTATCTTCACTCAGTTCATTCCACTGTTGAATGTTTTCATCAACGAAAGCCTCTTAAAATCACGGATGACACACATGTGATAATAATCACTATCAAACAGACCGTCTGAATTGCATGTAAATGAAGGATTACAGTGAAATATAAAACAACTGCAGCATCACACGTTCATGCTAAACAAACAGAATCCGTGACTGTGTCTGTGATGCTTTAACAATCACCAGACCTGACCAATCACAGTTCATCTTATGAATTATGAATATGGTTAAATCGTGCTGATGTAAATATGCAGTCAAAACACGTTTATATCAACTTATCGCTTTAATAATAATTCTCAGTTTAGCATTTTTGTTTCATCAAGTTAATATTTTTATTTAACCGATGATATACGCTGTAATTAAACAAATATGTAACAAAAGAACGTGAGAAACGCCACGCGTCCATCGCTGCGGAAACGCGTTTGAGATTTGCCTCAAATGAATCTCGTTGCTACTACGGTGAAGGCGGCCCTGTCTCTCTATAGTAGGGCGTTAAGATTCCCCGCCCCGCGTCGCGTCGCGTCTCGTCGCGTCTCGGTGCAGCAGCTGACGGGAGGGAGGCAGTGCGCATCGGTCACTCCCAGCGCAGTGTGTCCAGCCTCTCTGACGCTCGCGGCGCGCTGCGGACTCCGACAGCGGTGAAGTTCATCACGCATTCGTCGATCGGTAAGTGCGGACGAGCCTTTAATTCACCATCATTCGTGAAAGAAGTTCGTTTGAGGCTTTTATCGACGCGGGAATGATGTTTCTCTGGGTGTTGATGGAGTCACACGAGGAGTTTGCGGCAATGAAATCATTCACATCCAGGTGCATTCTGCGCTGATCCGGGTTCGGTTAATGGGCTGTATGATGATTCAGGTGGATGGAGGACAGATGTTTGTTTGTGGGTGGGAATCGTGGGCTTGTGCTGTGGAATAACGGTACAGTAGAATATGGATGCAAACAGGCGTGGTCGGATCCTGGGGCTGGAGTTGTGCCTTATCCAAAGCGCATTTACACAAGCAGATTACCGCAAACAGTATAAATTCTGGCTTGATTTGCTCTTCTGCTCGGTGGTTTATGATGGAGTTGTTTGTATCTGTTGTTTATGAACAGTAAATGGTTTTTTCGCTGCTCGTTTGGTTACACTGCAGCGGACGCTTGTACTCCAGACTGAAGTCACTGTTTCACAGTCGCAGCGGGTTGCAGCTGTTTGACGGATTGGCGTTGACGCTTCAGGCGTCGCGTCGTCCGGATGCTCTTTGCAGTTGTTTGTAATGATAAATGAATTTCACAGATTGTGCATGACAGCTGTAGTCTGAGCGGTGGTAAAGCAGTTGTTTTCATTGTCATGTAGTCGGTTTTAAATATGAAGAGTGTTTAAATGCTGCACCACGAATGCGGCCTTTGGTTCAGTTATTTCTTATGAGGGATTTTGTATCGGTTTGCTGACATTAGTTGTCCGCTGGCTGGACTGTTGCATGTTACGTAGCGCTTAAAACTGCATTCATGAGATGCTGCTGCAGCAAAACATTCGGCCATGATGTTTGAATCCCACGCACACAACGCACCAATGCTCTGTATGATGTCATAGTCACGCACACAACGCACCAATGCTCTGTATGATGTCATAGTCACGCACCAATGATCTGTATGATGTCATAGTCATGCATAGTCATACTTAAGGGGCTTGGCGCAGAAAATGCAGCCTGCATTTATTCTCTTGATGCATCAGCTTTACGCACAGAGCCATTTGCTGTTCAGGAAGAAACTGTGTTCATGTTGCTGTACAGTATAGCATTACAGTATGAGCTGCTAGGTAACTACGCAGAAGCTTCTAGACACACAAGCATGATTTCCTGCGTTGTTGCATTAAGGAATGTGTAAGCCCATCATTTATAATGCAACACATTTATGCACTGCATTCTCAGCGTCGCCACAGGAGGTGCAATAGCAGAATTAGTGTAATCTGTCGTCTTTAGTTTTCAGGTCAAATACTGTCATGGCACAGCAGCCGTGAGCTAGTTAAAGTTAGTTAAACTATCAGACAGACATTAGAAGGAAACTCTGTCGCCTCCTCGAGTGCTGCGGTTTGCTGCTGTAATGCATGAACACATTCAACACGACTGCACAGCCAGACATTTACATTAGTGCGTTACATTAGGAACTGTTTGTTGATTCTCTTCAGCATTAGCACCATCACAAAATCAGCACTGAAATTCATGACTGCTCACGTCTGTATTCCATTATGTGAACAGCAGTTTTTCCACAACACTGAAGATCAGCAGAGCGTCTGGTGACAATATCCCTGCGTCTAAAGAACACATACCTGCTGTCATCTCACAGCACAGACTGTCTTACAGTAGAACAGGTGGTGGGGGGGTCAGATACGATCTGTGTGTTAAGGAGGGGAGGAATAACTGAAGGTTTGAAGGTTTCATTGGCTGGGGACCAGCTGTCAGGATGGGGACAACAGGTGAGGGACACACGGTTCAATGGGTGGCTCTAGAAAACTAAAGGAGTGTGTGTGCTTTAAACAATCGTTTATCTGATTTCACATGAACTGACCTTTCATATCTACAGTATCATCATTTTCATGGTACTTTTAGAAACATTATTACCAATATTATTAACATCTCAGTGCTACATTATAAATATCTGACACATCAGCCAGCACTTCTGGGGGAGGGTGGAGGGGGGTTTGTGTGTTTTGGCTCTTTTAAAGGCATTGCTTACAGGCCTGTAACACCCCCTCCATCAAGAGGCACGTCTTCAGTGTTTCTGCAGCTGCTGGTCTTCAGACTGTCTGGAATTTCATTTGTGCTCTTGTTTTTGGGTCTGAGGGTGTCTAACCAGTGCAGAGAGAGAAACCGAGCGTCATTTGTTCGGCTGATCGCTTTGAAATAAAACTAGTTATGATTTTCAGTTGAGCATCTGAATGGGTCTGTTTGGCTGAATGTTGCATGATTATCATCAGACTTCAACAGATTTAAGATCCAAACATTGTTATTATTTTGTCATCAGAATAGTTGTGAACACACCCAGCACAGTTTGACAGGTGTGTGTCTGAACATTATTTACTGAGTTTAGTCACTTAGATTTAATTTCATAGAATGTCTCCACTGCTCTGCATCTGATCAGCAGATTTCACTCGAGAGATTTCCAGAGCTGTAGAGAAGCAGCAGGGTGATGCGCTCTGAGCTACACAGACTGAATGAGAGGAAATGAGTTCAGATCCTGAGGGACTGGGTGAGGTCTGGACATCTCCTCTCTGCTGCTCTCTCCTCCTCTAGTTTCTCATCTTCTTGTTGGTTATTTGATACCGTCATTTTCTGAAGTACTTGGGCTGATTTGTTGATGATGAGATAAACTGTGAAGCATCTCATAACTGCCTTTCAGAGGACATTAATGCACTACCAGCAGGCTTTTAAACGGTATCTTCAAGTCATATCACCAGAGCTGTGGTCCACCAAATGAACATGATCACAGATTTACCCTTGATATCAAATTTGACACATTGTTGAGATCTCTTTGTCTTCATCTCACACCTTTAGAAGACATTAATGAGATTTCTTTGTGGGTGTTTGAGTTCATTTCCACTGTTAAGGAAATGGCACCATTTGTAAACCACAGATTACAAACAGCAGTTGAAACAGTTCACTGATGTGAGCTATAGCACTTATGTCTCCTGTCAGCTGGAGATGTTTCTGCTGGTTTGTCCAGCAGATTCCAGCTCCATGTTTGTGTCCAGTTATTGATCATGCAGCGTTTTTCCATGATTCACGCTCCCTGCTGACCTGACCTTTAGCTGAAGGTTATGATGTTGTGTTCTGCTGTTGACTGTCACCCAGACCTGCTCTTCAGCTGAAGGTTATGATGTTGTGTTCTGCTGTTGACTGTCACCCAGACCTGCTCTTTCAGCTGAAGGTTATGGTGTTGTGTTCTGCTGTTGACTGTCATTTAGAGCTGCTCCTCCTCCACATTCCAGTCCTGAGTCTGAAGCTTTTGAGGAGAAAGCTCAGCTGGAGCACAAGAGTGTGAGTGCAGGACAGTGTGTTCCAGGAAACTAGCAGAAACTTCAGTTATCTTGAGTTGCTGTTGTTCTGTGTCTGCAGGATAGATTAGCTGAGCTCCTGAGAAGCTTCTCAGACATGCTTGATTCATGAAGTATGTAATGTTAGATGCAATTTGATAGGTTTTCTGCGGGGTTGCTAGAGCGTTGCTAAGGTGATCTGGGTGTTCTCTAAACTTCCTCCTCATATCTGTTGGGTCATCTAGGCAGCTCTGTGACCATTCAGACTCAGCAGACCAGTAAAGACTGTAATCCACGTGTGTTTGGTCGTCATCTCACTCCCTGAGTTCACCCGTTCTGTTACTGTTGATATGAGTTTGTGTAGTGTTAGATATTTGAATAAACCTGTAATTTAATAAAGAATGTGTAACTCATCCTTCACATGCAGACATGAAGAACCCTCATTCAACACACTACCAATGCCATAGCAACCACTTAGCAATACATCAAAAACCATTCAAAATACTGCATAGCAACACCCTGGCAACCACCCAGAACACTCCAACACAGTGCTGGTGAGAAAATGGTTCTCCTGCACTGAAGGAGTGAGCAGCTGTCGAGTAAAATATCACCAGTTATTCTTCTGCCTGCCGTACTGTAACTCACAGAATGAGTGTGATATAATGTGTTTCTGGAGAGGATGAGGTCATTTCGAACCCTGGCCTCGCTCCATCATTCTTTTCCCCATAGTCCCCGTGCATGAGTGAAACAGGAAGTGCTCATTTATACACCCCAGCGCAGTCTCTCATGAGCTATGTAACTTCATTGTGTTAGTTAAGTGTCCTGTATATTTCCTGCTCATTTTTCTCCAACTGTCTTCACAGGAAGTTGTCATTGCTTTGTAGGTAATCAGATATCAGCTCCAGCTGTGAGTTGGGTGCTTTCTACCGCTGGTGCTATTGATTATTGAAGTCAGAATATGAGTAACAGTTCACTGTTTCAAATCAGTGTTTGATTTGAATCTCAGGCATTGCTGTTGTGTTTCATCAGATGGTCCAGATCTTCCCCAGATCTTCCCCAGATCTTCCCCAGATCTGTTTGCATTAGTTTTGCTAAAGCGTTTGCAGATTAGCTGCATATCCAAATGTTAGTTGAGTAAAAACACTTCTGAAAATGCCCCACCCTCAAAAGACCACCTGCCACTGTTTACAATGTCATGTAAACTAAACGCCATTGGCTGTTTACAGAGACACGCCCCGCCCTAACTTCCTGTTCCAACAGGAAATGTCAGCACAGGAAGAAAAACTGTCATCGTCAGGCAGATTGGACTTTTTAACATGTTTCTAACCATGTTGTCTAACTGAGTTATTTTTCCCTTTTTGTTTTAGAGTTAGACAGATAAAAGAGAGAGAGAGAGAGACAGAGAGAGAGTTTGGAGACGCGGGGAAGGTGTGTGTAGGAGTGTAATGACATGCAGATCTGCCCACAAAAGCTGTGTGTGTTTCTACACACACTGACCTCATCCAGACTGGATGTGTTTAATTTGTGCTGTCTTACTGCCAAAGCTTGAGTGTGCTGAGACACTTCTACACACTCACAACATATATTTGCCATGATTTTGAGGGCAGTGTGAGATTAGAAGAGCTGCAGAACACAAAAAGTGTCAGTGCTACCTCACAAACAACACTTTCCTCTTTTGTTCATTCAGTTAGAAAACGGCTGCTGAAGGTGTCTGTCAGGTGGATGCACTTTACCTCATATATAAACATCTTCACTTACTCACTGTACATGTTTACACGTTTGATATTAACTGGTCACACTGGAGAAGATGTGGACCTGTGTTCATATTATAATGTTTTCACTGTGTCTGAACGCGTGTTTTTGAGTCGGTGTGTGTTCGACCGTCTCTGCACAGTTGTGGTGTTCTAAAAGCTTTTCGTTGGACTTCATGAGATTGAGTTGGTTTGGCAGAGATCGACTCTTCAAGATGTTCTGAAGGTTGTTCAGAACTCTGTTTGTGAGCACTGTGATGTTTCATGGGGACTTTCTGCTGTCTGAAGGACTTCACTGGGGATGTGGCTGTGTATCCATGCAGCAGTGGAGCTCTGTTGTTTCTTAACACAAGGACGTGCTTCATGTATCTCACTCATCTCCTGGGAATCTGGCTATCTGCCACCCAGCTCATTCTGGAATATTCTCATACTTCAGACTGACCAATGAGCTTCCACACCACTGATGCAGACATGAAGTGCCTGTAATCTCAGCACATTCCAGTGCCAAACTTAAAAGAGTCACAAAATGATCTTGGTATCTGCCTTATATTTCACCCCAAAATCAAAAGGAAAATGAATTTATTTAAGCATTTCCTAGAAATGCTCATCTTTGAATATGACTTGTTTTCCTTTCTTTGATTTTGCAGTGAAATATGACCAGGACACGTTCCTGACAGATTTCATGAGGTTCCCTCAGGAACATCTCTGAGTGTAGAAGCTCTTGGTGCTGTTTTTAGACTGATCACAATCACACAGAGATCTTATTCTGGTAGGACATTACATTCAGCAAATTGTCTCTTTGTAAAAGTTCATCGGGGACGAGTGAGAACAGAATGGAAACATGATCCAGAGTCCCAGACTGCAGGAAGTGATGTCATAGTAGAGCTGTTTCTCTGGCAAGTGTGAGATTGTGAGTTAATGAGATAATCTCCAGAGATGTGACTCCAGACACGAGTGATCAGAGTGTTCCTGTATGCCATCAGCAGCCAGTAAAACAGGCACTATGGAAAACTAAAGCAGGGTTCAATGAAACCATTGAATGCTCTTTATATTGATGTAGCAAATTACCATGTTACTTTTTATATTACTATTACTTTTTATATCCAGAACATACAGATTTATATTCATGTACAGGGAAACCTGAGGTATTATCAGAGAGTGTTTCTCGTACCAGCTCTGAATTATGTTCTGTTTTAAGAGAAGCGTTTCAGTTCACATTGAGTTCACATTGAGATGTGATTGCAGGCAAATCTGAGCACAGTTTGAGACATTGAGAGATATCTTTTGAAGGGGAGACACATGTGAGATTACTGTTGGGCAATCTAAGAGGACAAAAGTCCTTGTTGCTATGAGAAACAACAGAGACACTGTAGAGATGTTATTAGTCATTTCATATGAGATTATTCACAAAAGAATAAATGATCTGTTTAAACAAACATATGAGATTATTCACAAAAGAATAAATGATCTGTTTCTGGAAGCATCTGTATGTGTTTCTGGAAGCATCTGTATGTGTTTCTGGAAACATCTGTATGTGTTTCTGGAAACATCTGTGTGTGTTTCTAGAAGCATCTGTGTGTGTTTCTGGAAGCATCTGTATGTGTTTCTGGAAACATCTGTATGTGTTTCTGGAA
>JAZGTJ010019885.1:0-10674 GCA_036877575.1 Botia almorhae | reverse complement strand
GCGTGTGAGATGTGGGGAGTGTGAGACGTGGGGCGTGTGAGACGTGGGCCGTGTGAGACGTGGGGAGTGTGAGACGTGGGGAGTGTGAGACGTGGGGAGTGTGAGACGTGGGGCGTGTGAGACGAGGGGCGTGTGAGACGTGGGGAGTGTGGGACGAGGCTTCTAATATGGCTTCAAATTTCAGGTGAAATTGTCATTTTGACCCCCTCTATAAATTTGTGGATTACTCAGTAACTTCTGTAAAAAACATTTAAAAAAATATATAAAATTTGCCAGGGACTTTTGGTTGAGTTGACACAAAATGACCCATATGTCAACAATGTGGATAAATCAGCTGATATTTACGGCCCAAGCACTGAAAGTGCCAGGAGCCCTATTGTTTTCAGTTTTTCAAAATTATTTTTCTGTACGAAACTTAGTACACAAATCTGTCTTTTCGATTTGAACAACTTTTACACTGCCACCACTTAGCTCTGCCCAACAGGACATCGGCCATTTTGGATTTTTAAATACTCCTAAGGATTTTAAGTGATTGTGACCAAACTTGGTGAGCATCATGCCAAGACATTGAATTATAAAGGAATTTTTGATATCTCGAATAGCATTGCCCTGCCGAGGCACGAAAAATGTCACAGTAGACGTTTTAAACTAGTCCTCAATTATTTTCATAATTAAATGCACGTGACCACTATGCCTTATTTTCTGACAGGCATCAGGTGACATTTCAATAGTTGAATGTTATAAACTCTAGGTCAGTTTCATGGCCTGTCTTTATTTTACTGTAAAATGTTTCAGTATCAGTTTTGTGTGTATTCGACTCTATCTGTGTGTTTAAAGAGTATAAATTATTGTATTTACAATTATCAAATGTTGCATTTTAAGGTAACGATAACACACCATCATAAATATTACTATATATGTCAAATTTGACTGTTTTATGTGATAATCCGAGTTGAAGTCATCAGGAGTCCTCGCAGAGAGACGTCATCCTCACAAGTGATGGATGATCTGAAGTCTTTAAAGGAGTCTACATAACTTAGTGTCATCAGCATAGTAGTGTTGTCACGATACTGGAATTTCTAACTTCGATACAGTACCTTGAAAAATATCGATATTCGATACCACTGGGAAAACTGCCACAAGAGCCAACTATTGTATTAAACTAATAAACTAATGTTATCAAAGTTGAATAAATACTGGAACAAATGTATTGCTCATTGCTCATTAATGTTGGTTAATACATTAACATGTATATGATGAACAGATTTTAATTTTGGATTCACATATATTCATTGATCAGCGCACATAAATAGAGCGCTGTAGTAAACACGGATGAGCGCTATAGTAAACACGGATGTGCAAAGATGCATCACATGCGAAAACAAACCTCACTGGAACGACATAACGACATCAGTGATACTGGGCCATCTTGATTAATATTTCAGTAATGTTAAAATGAGAGCAGTTACTATCCTCTCAAAACTCTTTAAGCGACTTACTTTGCATTATACTATACATTGTTTATAAGTATGTGCAATCCCTGGGATCGAACCCATGACCTTGGCGTTGCGTACGCCATGTTCTAACCACTGAACAACAGAAAAAAGTGATGTGTTTACATGTGACTTTTTTAATCTGATTGTGCTTCTAGTCCTATTACGATCTGATTATTAGGGTCCATGTAAACACAGCTACTGTATCGATACTTCGGGAAATGAGTATTGGTACAGTTTTATATATTTTCGTATCGATATTTATCGAAATATCGATATTTCTGACAACACTACAGCATAGTAGTGGAAACTAATACCATACTGTAAAATAATATTAACTGTAAGTTGAAAATATAGCATGTAAATTGAAAATAGAATAGGGCCTACAATGGAACCTTGTGGCAGTCCATAGTTTACTGGTGTTAACTTAGGTAATTCCAAGATAGATAATTAAAATGGTAACAGTCAGACAGGTAAGATCTAATTACTCAGTGCCTGTCCCAGGATACCGGTGTCATTTTGCAATTGGTCTAAGAGTGTGTCAACATAGTGCAAAGATAAAATAAAACTAGTAATAAGATGCACTCTTGATCTGATGCTAGAACTCATTTGTAATTTTAACAAGTTTCTGTTTTATGAAGGGGCCTGAATCCTGACTCAAATGTATGTTTTCCATGCTCTCCCTGCCCCTCTCTCTCTCTCTACAGGGGATATGGGTGTTGGAAAGTCATGTTTGCTTCATCAGTTTACAGAAAAGAAATGTAAGTATCGACAGTCATTGAGTGGATAGCGTGTCCTGTACTGAATGAGTGAATAAATGAATGAGGAAATAAATGGATAAGTAGTTTTTGGACAAAGTAGTTTTTTGTGCCTTTAGAGAGACACAGAAAACATCCAATCAGAATCCACTGATAACCCCGCCCATCTGCCTTCCTCAGTCATGGCAGACTTGCCGCACACAAGCAGCGTGGAGTTCGGCACCAGAATAATTGAAGTGAGCAGTCAGAAGATCAAGCTACAGATCTGGGACATGGCAGGACAGGAGAGATTTAGAGCCGTCACACGAAGCTACTATAGAGGAGCTGCAGGGCACTGATGGTGTACGACATCACCAGGTACATCACACGCATTCACAACACACAGCTCTGAAGGTGATGCAGCTGTAGACCACATCCACACTGCAGAGAAACATCTAAAGCAGGGGTCTCCAATCCATGTGTCTGGAGGTACACATCCCGAGTTTAGCTCCAACCTTCTCCAACACATCTGCCTGGATGTTTTAAGCAGTCAAAGATCTTGATCAGCTGCTTCAGGTCCCTCATTAGTGTTGGAGCTGAACTCTGCAGGTCTGTGGACTTGAGACCTCTGAAGTAGTTATGGTGAGAAATAGAGAGTTGTGATGTAGCGGCATGTGATTGTGTGGCCTGAAGATCTGCAGCATCTTACACTGATGCACAGCCCCTTCTGAGGAACACTAAAGGGCTTGAGGAACCTGCTGTATTTGAAGGACAGGCTGGAGATCAGGGACAGAAAGAGTTAGATGTATAAATTTGATGTTGAGTGTAAAATTATGTGAGGTTGAAGTTCTGATGTGATGCTTGTGTGACTGCAGGTCATTATACTCATAGGAAACAAAGCAGATCTTGAAGCCCAACGTGATGTGACATATGAGGAAGCGAAGCAGTTTGCTGAGGAGAACGATGAGTCCACAGCACAGAAGATCATGTGAAGTTCATCAGTTGTTAGGTGCTTTTGATTGTTGTCTTTTATGTGTGTCACAGGTCTGCTGTTCCTGGAGGCCAGTGCCAAAATGTGAGTTACTGTTTGTGTGCTGCCAGACATGTGATTGTCATATGAAGAGATTGTCGCGTGATATGATCATCATGTGTTTGTGAGTTCACAGCACAATCGCATCACACGACTGTTAAAGATTGTGATGCTACTGTAGCAGAAACAGATTCAGAAATCAGCACTGAGAGCAAACAAGAGCTTCAGAATAAATGAAATGTATTCTTGTTCCTTCTCTCAGAGGGGAGAATGTGGAGTACGCTTTCCTGGAAGCAGCGAAGATCTACCAGAACATTCAGGATGGCAGTCTGGATCTCAACACAGCTGAATCTGGCGTGCAGCACAAACCATTGGCGCCGCAGGGCGGGTGACACCAGCGAACCCCAGCCAGAGAGAAGGGTGTGGCTGCTAATGACCCGCCCTCCTGCTCTCTACATGATCATCATCACATGATCCCCCCTCCATCACAGAGGACTGCATGAATGCTGGCCACAGATGCATTCATTTCCTCTCTCTCATGGTCAGTATCTTTATTTTCTGTAATCACTCAACACACATGGGTTCAGGACAACAGCATCCCCCCCACTAGGTTATTTTTACTGATACGTTTTTAACTCAATGTAACGTCACATTCATCTGTAATATTCTAAGAAATGTGACTTCCACAGAAAGTGCAGACAGTGACTGCATCAGTTACACTGATAATTTTATGAAGCTCAGCTAAAGTGTTTCACTGCTCTTGTGTGTGGAGGTTCTGTTCAACACAGGTGTTCAGATGCTTCATATCAGAGGGAAACTTCTTGGAAACATGCACAATTGTTTTGCATTGTGACATTATTTTCATGACCCCGACACACATATATTACTGTAATGTTAATAAATCAATGTTTTTGTATTTCTCATTCTCAGTGAGCAAGCAGGCAAACAAATGTCACAATTCAAACAATTCAATTTGTCAAGTATATTCTGTATGCAAAACATTTTCATTTTGGGTTGATGATCCAGAAAGGTTC
The DNA here is from genome assembly GCA_036877575.1 of Botia almorhae. NCBI lineage: Eukaryota > Metazoa > Chordata > Actinopteri > Cypriniformes > Botiidae > Botia > Botia almorhae. The sequence goes on along the minus strand of JAZGTJ010019885.1, from coordinate 6,380 downwards.
TCAGTTTGTATTATAATTTTTGTCCCCTTACAATTAATGTTAATATTATAACTGTAACTTGTTTTCTGTGCTAGCTCATATGCAGCCTGGACAAATAAAACAAGGTTTTACAACAGTGACTGTTTGTGTGTAAACATCAGACTGCTTCCGTTTGCTGGGGTGAAACTTTGTATCCTAATTCAGTTTTTGTACCATGTGACAAATGACACATTCTGATTCAGCTGCCGTAGATGAGCCACTGTCTGTTATTGATGTGACGTTCTTCTTGCGCAGACACTCTGTAAGATGATGGTCACTTGCTATATCAAACTCTTCCACAGAACAGAACTCTTCTCACTGTTCACATGGGGAATGAAGTACACCTGTATAAATTGTTCTTGTGTATAATTTTAAAATGTTAACTTTCATGTGTTTAACAATAACAATAAGACCTCTTGAAAGAAAACGGAATTTCAATCCGTTTTGTGGTTTTAATCAAAAGGTTACAACTTTCCATGCAGCTTAAATCTGCTGCCCCGGTAACTTTTGTCTAGTTAAAGCAAACAAAAATCAGTTATTGAGCAAGTACATAACAGATCTCCTTACCGAATCCATTCACAATGTTAAGTTTATATTAGCATTTGAACTGTTGGGTCGGCTTTCATGGGAAATGTCTGTAAACAGAAAGATCCGGCCACTGTGCTGCATGTCCTGTTATGATGCAGTGTTTATAGCTTTCTTACAGCAGGGGTTTAGAATTTAAACATCAACATTAAAAAAACAATTGCAATAAATTACTGCAATTTTATGTTTCTAACAGAGATGGCGATAGACAAGCAAAATGTACAGATTGCAGCATTAAGGTTAAAATGCACCATTGCAAAACTCTTCACAAGCTTATTGGACAGGACTGATACGAGCGCTTTTCACCAGAAACAGACATGGATTTCTGTTAGAAAAACTGCTTTGTATTTTATGCAACAAAATTGCACCTGGTTACAAAAATAAACTGAAAATATAAAAGTGATGTGCAAGTGTGAGGCTTGAATACACAGTGGCATGATTGTTAAGAGAAAAACATGAAACGTCATGTTGAATTAAAGGCAGCTTGTGATTGGCTTTATCCTCTGGCGTCACAGTCAGAGGGCAAGGTGTTGGAGAAGTCAACTAATACTGAACACAACTGCAGTCTTTCAGTTACACAAGTTAAACAAATAGTAAGAAAATCATTAACAGGTTGTGTTAAGTGTTTAACGGCGCATGTGCTGAATGAGAATCATCTGCTGACGAACAGACGTGTCGTTAGTGTGTGTCAGTCAATGACACTGCACTGTCCATGATTCTCGGAGCAGGTCTGTCAGTGGTCTGTCAAATACTGAAACATCAAGTGGTAAAAAAAACTTCCAGGGAAAATTATAAAACATTTAATTTTTTTTTAATGTTCTGACGCTTGAGACTTTCTCCAGCTTCTTGAGGCAGTAGTGTTACCTGCTGATCCACACAAGCAGCTGATTTCCTTGAAGGCCACTATGTAGTTTTGTAAGGCATTATATAGCGATTGTGCTGATGAAACAAATGCCAAGGAAGAGCTGGAACAACTGCACAGACCTTAGTAAAATGTCACTCATTGGCACAGTGTTGCATGCATAGCACAGGGACCTGTCATATCACAACAAACCTTTCTAACCACATTAAAAAAACTAAACAGAGCTAAGAAAGGCAGTTTGGAGTCTTTGTCAATACTATGATCATGAACACAAGTTTCCTTTTTGTTTAAAAATATATTTTCATCACTAAGAAATTTTGGAACTTGAGTGTGAGACACATGAGGGTTTTGTCATTGGATGTCTACAATGTTTTGAGCTAATGCTGTCCTTAAAAAATACTATGTGTAAAATGTAAAGGAGAGCCAAGACATGGAATAATGGAGAAAACTAATAAAAATCAAGTAACTAAGACTTGGGCCTGGGCTACATTATGATTGCTTTAAGGAACAGCGTTGTGTACAAAATCAAAGGAACCAATGTACACTTTGTAAATTTTCTTGTTTGTCAAGAGAAAAGCTAGGTAGACTTGTTTAGTACAAGTGTCTGTTGTGCCCAGAAAAGCCAGAGAATTATATGTTCCATCTGCTGAAGGCCTTTTGTTCCTGTCCGCTACCTCTGAACAATGTCACTGATCTCCTTGACGGAGGAAAGCAGCTTTGAAAAGTCTTGTGTTGTGCTGGCTCCCCCAGTGGCAGTAGGGCAGATCTGTAGCTCTCGTAAGCTGCTTTCCAACTTATTGATGGCTTCACGGAAAGCAAACTTGTTCCTCATCTGCTGGATGGACTCAACATAACTCACACAATACTTGGACAGGTTTTTGCCGGCCTCCAGAACAGCGCTGTGGCTGCCAGTCTGCTCTGAAATTCTGCCAATAGCGGCCCGCAGCAGTTCTGTGCTATCTAACACCATCTCACGCGTAATGGCTGAGTTGGAAAGTCTTTCAGATGGCTGACGAGTTTTTCTTAGCGAGCGACGAGTCGTCATGAGGGGAATAAAGTTAGATCCTGGATCCCCAACAGCTGGACCTGGTCCTAGTCCTGGTAGCTGACTGGTTGGGGATGTAGATGAGGTCTTTGGAGGCTGCACTTTTGAGGTGTTTTTAGGCAGTTTTTTGGCATGTTCTTGGGACAAACTACTCTTGCCTTGTTCTGCAAAGCCAGGACTTGGAGGACCTAGGTCTGAGGAGCCTTTGACTTTAAGAAGTCCCACTCTTGATGTTTCTTCAGACACTAAAGTCTTTGCAGATTTGGTGCTAGAAACAGGAGGTGGAGGAGGAGCAGGTTTCGGTTTTCCAATCTTTCCCTTCTCTCTTTGTTGTACAGGGACATCAGAGGAGGTTTTGTGCCTACGAGACCTGCATTCATCTCCAGATGCACCTAGTGTTAAAAACACACCTGGTTTGAGTATCTCCGCCTGCAAAGAACTTGTTTTGGAGCTCTCCATTTGAACCTGCAATCGACGGCCTAGTTTAGGGGTCAAGGTCGACGGACTTGATCCAGGACTTGATTCAGTATCTTTGAAAACCTCATCTGACACATCCTCAGACCTCTTAGGGAGGCGAGGTGGTGGTGTGAGTGTCCCACTACGTTGGATACAATCTCCTTTTTTGCGGGGCAGAGCTGGTTTTCCTCCAAAGGTGCCTGAATCAAAGTGAGATGACTGCATGTCACGAGGCAGGGTGACTGACTTCCACTCTGAACGGTCTGATCCTTGGTGCATGCTAGAAGCTGAAGAAGACCTCAGGAAGCGTTTGGAGTTTGAGATAGGGTCTTCTTCTGTTGGTGGAGTGGTGGCCAGTTTCCCTCCTCCACCTGATGTTGTAGTTGTGCCTTTTCTCCGTGAATGAGAAGAGAAGAGCTGGCCAGGATACACCGGGGCTCCATTGGCAACACAGACAACTGCACTACTATTTGAACCAGCCAGTTTTGAAGGGTCAATACTGTGAAAGGCATCACTGGTTGAAGCTCCATTCTTAAAATCATCCCTACACTCGGGACCCAAACCTTTACGATCCAGATGGCCGTCCATCTTCCCAAATGAGCTGCTGCGTTTTGGGGGAGCAGGGGCCGTTCTCTTCTTTTTCTTGATATAGCTGAAGGGATTCATTCTGAACTTGTCTTTATCTTTAGTGAGGATCCGGTCATCTTCATTCAAGTTGCTATCAAGGAGAGGTCTTGGGAGCATCAGCGGTCCGGCCACCTCAGACTCTGCTGCATCTGGAAAGAGTACACACCCATCAATGCATTCACTGTGCTTGACTCTGTAAGCATACTGCGTAGGACACAATTAAATCTACATGACAAACAGGGAAATAATTGTTTGTGCTCACCAGGACTGTCCCCGTCCTTACTGTCCATATGCCTTCGTAGAGTCCTCGTCTTAGTGGGAAGTTCTGGTGCCTGCTGAATTGGACCCAATGCAAGTTTTTTACCTTTTTTGCCCAACTCTTTCTCTACCTCTGCAAAACAGTAAACAAAACATTGAGAATAACATACATAAAACCATACAATATTAATATAAAACCATATGAAACCATATTTTAACCATTTTTGAAACAGATTCAAAAATGAAGTACCATCAGAGATACTGGATTCCTGAAACATAGTCTCAAAAGCCTGGTGGATTTCAGCAAAAGATGGCCGCTCCATGGGGTTCCATCTCCAACCTCATGAAAGACAAGATAGAAAATAAACTTTAAGTTACTTGTGTGAATTATATAATATGCTCAGATGTGGTCTTTCTTGTCTGATCTGAAGAGTTGCTTACAGGCCCTCATGAGCTCATAGACTTTCTCCGGGCATCCCTCAGGTCTGTCCATGCGGTAATCCTTCTCTAGCAGTTCATACACTTGGGATAGGTCAATTCCAGGATATGGAGACATCCCATAGGTAGCGATCTCCCAAAGCAGGACTCCAAATGCTAAAGCGTTTAAGCGAGAATGTTTGTCATTAAATTAAACAGGTTTTTAATTTAGAAAGGCGAGTTCATATTAAAGTTTTTTGCCGGTATACATATAAACTAATCCTAACAGCACCTAAAGTGTAAAGGATCTTTATAATTGAACTTTGCTTACCCCACACATCTGACTTTATAGAGAATTTGTTATAGGCCAGACTCTCTGGGGCAGTCCATTTAATGGGAAATTTGGCTCCTGCGTGGGCTGTGTAAGTGTCTCCCGTCATCAGCCGACTCAGTCCAAAATCTGCCACTTTAACTAAATGATTTTCCCCAACTAAGCAGTTACGGGCAGCTAGATCTCTGAAACCAGGACCAAATGGTTATTAGTAATAGTAGCAGTTTCTAAAAACACGCAATTACATGTGGTCAGTTTGTCAGTGCACAGGATGGTTCAGGGCAAATTTTGCATTCTGTTGCAAGAAGTCATAAACATGTAAGAGTTACTGGTGTTTGCTACGATAAACATCACTATTACTCCTACTAAGAACAACATTTCATAATTCTCTTCATTCCACTGACCTACAATCAATGAAGTTAAAAATACGTTGTCACTCATCACCGTTGTGCTATTGACACAAAAATGCCCATGCCTCCAATACACATATTTAGACAAGTCTTGGAGTTACCTTTGATTTTGAACTAACATTTAACCAACAATTAAACTCTGTGGCCAAATATATCTTATCTTAAACCCAACTTTTTGAACTTATAAAGGACCTTATAAGGTGTGTTAAGGTTACGATTATTTGTTTGTGTGTTGTCTATTTGTCTATTAATGTTGCTGATATGAATTAGTGTTACGCACTGTGGACAACATGAGCGGTTTAAGTGTGCTATAGTAAGTTAAGCGCTGTACAGAGAGATTATCTTCACAGCCTGACCGAAGCTTCTGGTTTTGAGTTTTTGCACAAGCGCTGCATGAATTCACCAACGTGCTACAGAGGTGTGATCACATCAACATAAGCTACTTGATAATTCAGGTCATTTGACCAACTGTAGCTCTGATGTGCCAAACATCTCAAACACTAGGGGTGCAGGAATATACCAATGCCATGGTTCGGTTCATATCAGTTTTGAAGCCATGGTTCAGTCCTGTTTGCTGTGGGGGCAGGGTTAATAGCATGGCACCAGCAATGCTAAATAGGGGTGTGAATCAATAAATTCAGTCAATCAATCAGTAAATCAAATCTCCTCACGATACAATATATTGATTTGCTCATCCAGGGATAAGATATTTACAGATACCTAAACAAATCAGCAATACGATTACGATGTGATTAATTCAGGGGTATATATTGATCCAGTTTTCGATATGCAGATATTATGTACCTATTTTACACGGTCGGTTACATTTTTATTGTCACAAAAATAAAAAATGCAACAAAAATACACTGTTAAAAAAAGGGAACACTAAAATAACACATCCTAGATCTGAATGAATGAAATATTCTTATTAAATACTTTATTCTTTACATAGTTGAATGTGCTGACAACAAAATCACACAAAAATTATCAATAAAAATCAAATTTAATAACCCATGGAGGTCTGGATTTGGAGTCACACTCAAAATTGAAGTGGAAAAACACACTACAGGCTGATCCAACTTTGATGTAATGTCCTTAAAACAAGTCAAAATGAGGCTCAGTAGTGTGTGTGGCCCCCACGTGCCTGTATGACCTCCCTACAACGCCTAAGCATGCTCCTGATGAGGTGGCGGATGGTCTCCTGAGGGATCTCCTCCCAGACCTGGACTAAAGCATCCGCCAACTCCTGGACAGTCTGTGGTGCAACATGGCGTTGGTGGATGGACCGAGACATGATGTCCCAGATGTGCTCAATTGGATTCAGGTCTGGGGAACGGGCGGGCCAGTCCATAGCATCAATGCCTTCGTCTT
>JAZGTJ010019884.1:0-10675 GCA_036877575.1 Botia almorhae | reverse complement strand
GCCATAACTTCTTTCACCCAGGAAACACATCCATATACCTCTGAAATATGCAGCCTCATTTCCACAATAATAATATGAGTATTCAGCAGGAGATTATTCATATTCTTGTGCCTGAGCATACAGCCAAAGACTGTATATTATTGAAACCACAACATTTAAAATGATGTCAAGCTTAGGACACCCATGCCTAAATTACATTGTGTTTCTCTGTTTTTTTGCCAGCACAGGGGTGTGATTAACCATTATTTGCATTTCTAGTTATTTGTGATTATGCTCACGGTTTAGTTGGTTAGAACGGCTCAGTTAGCCCCTACTGGTAGATAGTGTAACTACACCATCTTGTTTCAAAATACATCTTTCTCCATTTATCTTTCTTATCAAAATTAGCTGTTTATTCTGACAAATATTATAAATATTATATTATAAAAACACAAGTATATTGTTGATTTTATTCATGGATTTCATGGTGGATGACATCGCAGTGTGATTAGGCACGTGACATCTATGGCTTAGGTGATTGGCTCAAAAAATTCCATTACTTCCATTAAAAAAAGATTTCAAATCACATATTTCTGCACTTCTATTCAAAATGAGAACGCTAATGGATAACTCTCCAGGCATTAAAAAATCATTGTGGTTAACTAAACACAAACATTAGGAAACATTTACTAAAATTACTTTAATTCTATCATGGACTAACATCTGTGTATATTCAGGGCACATCTAATCACTGCTACAGAGGAGCTTCTGTTAAAATGTGACATTGTGCGCTTTAAAAAAAACAAAAATAATTGTCTTCTAACTCAGAGCAAGAGGAGAATGTTAGATACGTTTAGCTTCAATGCTTAATAGTAAATGTATTTTTGTATCTTTAATCCGTATCTCGCCCGTTCATATACGGATGACAAATGTTTAAAAATGAGGAAGTTTCACAGAACGCTCAACCAAGTTCTAAGAGAGCAAGAAGTGAGATCCAACTGGATCAAAAACGACATCAAATGTCCTCTTATCGCGCCTTATTTGTAATTGAATTTTTCATCAAAGGCAAACTTCTGGCGTTCTTTGAGAGCACAACCAATTTGCTTCATTTCATAAAGGTTGCCTGGATATACCAAGTCCAATGACAGGATCAAATTGAGGGCAGATAGGCTATTCTGTCATTTCTGCTTCTTTAAATATTTGATTGTAATATTTTTTATTGATTCCCCTGCAGAAGTGCTTATAATCTCCTCAGCAAATTTGAGTCCCTTTCTGTCTGTGCTCTCTGATCTTCACCTACTCCTTCATGTCTGAGTCTGTTCTTCATCTCACCTAGTAGCACGTCAAACATCTGACAAACGGCACCCAAGTTTATCTCTCAGTCTACTTCACAATTTCTCCTCAGGTTTGTGCAATAATCTATGTGATGATTACTAATGCAGTACGCTGTGCAGAGAGAATTCTTTGTAATACTCAGGTTTTAATGCAAGTGCCGGTACGTAAACCAACTCTTGGAAGCGCTCACCCTCCACAAATCAAAACAAGCAGGGAATAATAAAACAAAAGTACTGCCTGTATGTTTCGAAGCTCGAAGCTGTGCTGTCACTTCTTATGATTGGCTGTGACAGGGTCACTCCCCCTTCCATTGTGGTCCCTATAATAAACCTGAAGTGCAGTGGACTGACTCAGACGAGCAGTTGTGGAAAGAAATCACCCCTATATGCTTCTGCATCTCTAAACAGAGACAGCCAGTGGGTTGTCTTGTGTAAGAGAACTCTTCTGTTTTTTCTCTCTAATGTCAGCCTGTACACTCTCCCCTCCAGCATGCTGAATGTCAATGGGCTTTGGCCACCACTCTGCCTCTGAGGTAGAGCAGGAAATTATCTTCCCCCTATAGATCTTGTGATCTTTCAGTTGTTGCTTATGTTTTTATATTTAATTTGTCTGGGTCAAGTTTTTTGCACTTTTTGTTTTTGCTTGCCTGCTCACAGCATGTCTTAAAGTTAACATGCACCGTAGGGGCAAATTTATTATGGCTACATAAATAGACAAACATAGACGAAAGACGATTTCTGCAGCGATGATTTGTGTCTACTCTTTGTCTCTATGATTATAGCTCTGAGAGTCACATACAGCTATGTTGTTTACCCGTGTGACTAGCAGGGTAGCTTTCCATTAGTCTGCGAAATAATATGCTAAGTAAACAGTGTTCCCAAGCTTGTTTTTTCTCATGGGGTAGGCGCAATTAAAACAAAAGTTTTTAACTTGTGCTCGACCTGATTTTGAAGTCATAGATGTTGAGACATTTTTGTAGAAAAACCCAAAATCTTTACCTCAAACCATAACCATAACTCCCAAAAATCAGAGGGACATGATAGGTGAAAAACAATGGTGTAGAACCCTGCACCTAACCCTGGTTTTAAGCTTAACCATCCTTTATAGTAACTGTAAACTTATCCCTCAAATCTGATTGGTTAATTGGAATTTTGTCCAAGGGTCAATAATGATGTTGACCCAGGAGCATCTATCTCTTGGTAAAGTCATGAAGGCCTTGACTTGTTTACACTTGTTGATGCATCCCATATGAGTGTCCCGCTTGGTCCGAGTATTTTTAGAGTGTAAGTTGGCGATTAGCATTTGCCGTCCAGAGCCGTAAGCCGAAATAGAAGACGAAGAGGCTGTTAGTGGGCTACTAAAGTGCCATGTGTTACATATAGCCTGACAGAGTGTGAGTGTTGGGTGTAGTTAAGAGTGGGACCAGGGCCCTAACCTGACAGTAGCTCTATTGGCAGATGCTAGATCCTGCTAACCTGCTCAGCACTTTTAACAAGCAGTCGATGAAGGCACACAAGCGTAGTGTTTACGAGTGCAACAGTATACCTGGCCCTTTCAGGCCCTGATAATTAACACTGCACCTCAAGATTATAATAAAGATGTGTAATTTGCATTCAGCAAGCTGTTTAGCGTCCGTTGAGTGCTTTGATGATTATTAGCATATCAAGCTTAAGTGTTGTGAGGCGCTGGCCTCATGGCTTGGTGTTGTGGATTAATACAGAATGGTAATGTTCCCTTCTAGTTTAGACGTGAGAAATGTTAGATGGTTCAGAGGTATTTTATAGCTGATTGTTAAAGCTGTGCATTCAATATTTAAGACGAATTTAGGTTCTCCTCAGACTTCTGCCAAGTCTTCTCACAGGTTTCATCCATGGCGCAGGTTTAATCAACTCTCAGCCTCAGATGATACGCCCATGATCGACCAACAGTCTGTTTACTGATGGTTTTTTGCATATTTCAAACAAAACCTGGAAGCACTTTCTTAAACTGGCAAGCTTAAATCTAAGTGGTTGGCAGATTGTTTTTTGTTTTGTTATCATTTGATCTGGAAACGAGTTTCAAAGTGTTTACAAGGCTCTGGGTTGATACAATGAAGTTCCATATAATGAATAATTCCATATTTTTCCCAGTTTTCCAGGTTAGTGGTTTTACATTTTTGAGTTCGGTTTGAAGCACTTAGTAGCAAGTTAACTAGATTAGTTTCCTAAGATAAATCTTAAAAAAATCAACACTTTCACTTTTTTACCAGTATTTTCTGTACAGTCATTCGTAGAGCCACGCCATTGTTTGTCATCACCTACTTCAGATAAACTCGCCCTTAAAATACAACACATAAAAACATACTGTGGTTGGTCACTTCCAGTCTAAGTGGGCAGTCCTTGGCGAGATGAATGCATTGAGGACCTGACCGCATGCTGTTAGCTACATGCGACTAGTATTAAACACACAAAGGACAAAATTTCAGAGTTCTGCCTTATTACTCAGATACATCATTACCCACTCCAACAGAAGCCTCGGGGGAATTTCTGCCCCTTCACTAGCAAACAGCTATAAATTAACACACTTAACTTGGGTGCATATGTGGACCCCCTGCGTGGGTCTGACTCGCATGCAGCTCGTTAGATATTATATATCGCTGCTCCTTTTAATGGCAGCGCAACAAGCCGCCTCCGACTATGTAATCAGCTTTGATTTATGAATTTCAAGACATAAACGTATTTCAAGCCTTAGTATATGTTAGAGATTTTTATACATACATACATGTCAGTCTGACTGAGATTGTGGGTGGACGATGCGAGGGGAACAGCAGAACGAATAGCAACATATGCCGATCATCTTCTGTTCTGCCAGCAGGGAAGACAGGCAAAACGAAAACTTTTTGATGTATTCAAATGAATAAATTTATGTCTAATTTATGTCTACCTGTCAATGTGGACCAGTGTAATTTTTGTGCCCCCCCTAGACCTGTGGGCCCCTGAAATCATATGTTTAATTAGCTACAGTCATGTGTTTTGTCTGTATATCTAAAACTAAAGCACACAAGCAGCCAACTGTTGCAACTGTCAGGCCTTTTAACAGCGACTACGTGGCCCCATTTGAATATTTGTGTTGACAAACACACACATAACTTTTGTTGTTATTGAAACATTGTTTGAAATGGTATTAAAATGTATATCATGTAATGTAAGGAGAGAGGCACTCAAGGTGACACTGTGTTGTTCAGTCTGTACTAGTTTCAACTGTTTAATACCCCTTGATTGTATTTTAGGGATTACAGCAAAGCAAATTTACTGATGTCAGTTTCCACTGAAGTCCAAAGAGAGATGCTTGTTTGCACTAAACTGATAATGCAGGAGGAACATGGGGGTCAGTGCTGTAATTAATCAATAACCTGAAATGGTAAGTAATACAATTAAAATGCCCCCCTTTAAAATTTGGGTTTGCTAACTAATAATGAAACAATGTAATAATGAAAACTAATCAAGCCCCTTATCCAATTATGTATGAAGCCCTGTCATTCAGTCTGCTTTACGCCTTGGGGGCTTCCCCCTTAATTATGTTTGCTTATATTATCTACAAGAAAATCTTATGAAACTTAATCAGAGCTGACAGAAGTGCATATATATATATATATATATATATACATATATGAAATTCAATTTTCAAATCCATTCAAAGTTAATATGCTCCATTAACAAACCTTTGGATTAGAAAGGCAAATTTAGCTTAATATTCCACCATCTTTGCCCAGCTGTATATAGAGTTAAATGTGTTTGGTAACCTTTGCTCTGTTCAGGAGGGTTTAAAATTTTCTTCTAGTGCTATTGTGCAAACGTGAATAAAAGAGTGTGTATAATTGTTTTATTGTTTCAAGTAGCAGGGGAGAGTATGCTAAGTATGGATGGTGATATGGTAATATACTGCTGATTTGTGCCACAATGCTTTTCAATTGTTGTCACATGACTGCAGTGCAACCCCATTGGCTCATTCACTGCCTCGATGTCGTCACATTACCTCACTGATCAGCAGGCTTCACAGAACACAGAAACAGAGCTCAGAACCGTGGGAACAGAGAATTTTAAAATACACGTCAGCTTTATGCATAAGTCAACAAGATCCAGGGGCATCATGCACATATTTTTTCTTTATAAGGAGCAACTGTGGTGGCCTTGTTTCACTTTGTGCCTCAGGCAAGATAAGACAAGACCAAAACAACATTTTTTCAAGAACAGACAGCAGTCAGCCTTTCAAGAATAAGCGTGTTATTCTGGTGGTATCATTTTTGTTTAGCGTGTGAAGGGACCTGGGTTCAAATAATAGTGAAATGGTTTTAAAATGTTTTGAAATTAACAACGCAGATGTTGATCTGAACTTGACAGATCACCATAAATCTAACGTATGAAAGACAGCAGCTTTAACGCTTTTATAATGTTGTGTTTTTAATGGGGAGACAAGTCATGCGTGGGTAAGTTGGAGTGACTTAATTTAGACGTGTGAATGTGTGATTTCAGCCACAGATACTGGGACAAAAACAAACCACATATCTTCAGACAAATGCAATGGTACACGGTTGGTCTGGACACAATCCTTCCACTGAGACCTTCCGCTAAGGTCTTGAAACTTTTTTAAATTACACTATCGTATCAGGTTAATACTGTGCTGTTTTTTTAAAAATACAGAAATTGGAAGTAGAGAACACCGTGGCTTGTGTGCAGTTTTTCAAAGTTACCAGGAGACTTCTCATTAAAATGACTCCTGCCACCAATTCCTCCTTCAGTCAAAGGGTTTGTATGATCCCTGGTGTGGCTGTCAGTGGCGCTTCATGTAGTGAGAGCGGAAAGTAAGGGAGATAGTACACTTGGCCTGCAGTACACCCCCCCTCAACCCCCCACTGCGAGTGGATCAGGCCTAGAGCTTCTCTTCAGTCCTATCCATTATTCATCAGTACAACTCAACAGATGCCAGCTTCCATTTGATGGACTCAGACTGGCATATGAAACTCTGTGAAACTTTAACCTCCAATGGCATTAGCATGTAAGACCAGCTCTCTCTCTCTCATTGGACAGAATCGGCAGCCGTGAGTAATTAAGGTATTCATTAGAACGCAAGATACATTCGCACCTTGGAGTTATAATTGATTTTGTGGTATGTAACTCAGCATTTACTGCTCGCTGCGTAATCTCACGTGTCTGGAAACGGCCTTTGCAAATGCATTTCCCACCTGGGTATTCCTCATGTTATGAAAAATGACTGCAGTACGATTATATTCTGTGTGTGAACCAACACGATCCCAAAAGACTAACATTTTTTATAAGCATTGTTTGTTTTTCTTGTCTCACTAAGCTGTACTTGTGTGTGTTTTACCTTAGACAAATCAGCAAGTTATAGAATCTTAACTTCAACTAGGTCACCTTATAACTGCTTCCACCTGCTCTGAGCAAATGTAAAGCTATGAATATTTACAAAAAGTGGTATTGTTTCAGATTTTATTTTCCTCTTAAGATGTGGGCCACTTCTGCATTGCTTTTCTTGTATTATTAGTGCATGTGATTATCAGTGCAGTGTGTTTGCTGTGCACACTGAAATTTAAGGTAATATTTTGGCCACTATTCTCCATCCAAATAAATGACGTTTAATCTTTATTGTCTTTAAACATGAGTCATCAGCTTTGTTAGAGGATTTGTGCACAATAACCAAACATTCTGTCATCTACTATTCCTTATGTCACTCTAAACTTATATTACTAAATTTGTCTTAATTTGTGGAACAGATTCTCTGAAGTTCTCTGAAGTTGTGCCCTAGGTTTGTCTGCAGAACACCAGTAAGTCATAATTTACAGAAATGCAAGTCTTCTGTTGTAGCTCGCAAGTCACATCCAAGTTCGCATTCATTCAGATACAGTGCATGAAGACACATTGCCCAGATTACATCCCAGCTAACAACTTAAGGTTGTAAGAACGTTTCCCTAACTTTTCCATGAAGTAACAAAAACGTTAAAGTGTTATTTTAAAAGTTTTTTAGATTTTATATTAACGTTATAGCTTGGTTATAAATAAAACAATAATAACATTATTATTATTTTTTTTTTAATTCTGTAACTTTTTTTGACATTCCACTAACAAGAATTATGTTTTTGGTATATATGATGTATATTGTTGCAGATGTTTTTGGATAACTTTGAGAGAACTTTTAGAGAATGTTAGACAATGTTTTGAGAACGTTCCCTGTTAGAGTTCCCTGGTGTCAATGATGCAAAACTCTTGTTATGTTACTGAACTAGCAAGATGGCAAATGAGATTTTTAAAGCTACACTGAAGATTTTTAGGCCTTTAAGGGCCATTAATTGGTAAATTCATTGAGAAGGTAGTACATTCAGTTTTATACACACTTTCTTATACACACTTTCTTGAGGCATTGCTGCCTAATTTTGAAAATAAGGAACTGTTGTTGCTAACATAATATACTGTGTTATGATATTATTACCAAATTAAAAAGGTAAATATATAAATATATCTGAGAATTAGAAGTAAATAACCCAGGCGCTGTTAGTTAATACTAGAGGTGTGTTTACTCTGAAGTTCCGTGGTTCTGAGGTTGTCCTGCCCTCTCCAGCTCTTCAAAGACACTCTGATGTGCTCGGGCGCTCTCACAGCCCTGCGGAGGACCTTTGTGAACTGTTGCTATGGCAGTTGTTCGCACAAGACCTGAGTGCAAATATTTTTCCGGGTGTGATGTATTGAAGAACTGCAAGTCATTAAAACCCCCTCACCTCTCCTTTAGAGCAAACAGCTACATAATCAATAAAAACATTCTGACAGGGTCAAGATCTCACTACACAGAAGAGCAGCAGTGTCACGGACCTGCTCCGTTTAGCATGGGTTTAAATACAGACATAATGTTGAGCGTTTTTATTTACCAAATGATATTTTAACTGATCTTGACAGCCATTGTTTTTCAAGCTTTGTATGGGATAAAAACAACAGCCTTGACATTTTGTTCCAGAGGAAAAATAAAGTGCTTTGAGTGACATTAACTTGATGTAGATCTTGATGTAGATGATGACAATTTTTTTTGATCTGCTGATCTGCTCAGTTTGAGTGACCTCAGACATAAAATGTATGAAATGTGAATGCGATTCGTGTCATTTTTTTACGATGATCATGCAACTTAATTTTCAAAGATTTAAATATAAATAAATATTTGACCTTTTGTAAAAGCAGGTTATGTGGTCAGTGTTACAAATTCGTTTAATTACCTGGAAATAGAGCAAAATCTACTCTAAAGGTACTTTATAGCAATTCTTCATTTTAAATGTGTCAAAATCGTAAATCTCACTGTTAATTATCAGGTTTAAATTAGATTTTGAATCTCATATTTTAATACGTGGTCCCAGTTGTACCATCTGCACGTTCTTAAAAATTAATGACTTAAAAATATGTAAGAACGCGAGAGAACGTGTGCGTTAGCGGCTTCGCATGTGCGAAAAGAAAGTGTCAAGCTTCTGTGAGGAAAAACAATTCAAAATTACTGAAAGTTTTACCAGTCAGGTGAAGCCGGGATCTGACAGGCTTGCTTTGATGGATAACCAGACCTGAGTTGCTCCGCCCCTTCTTGTTGCTTAGCAGCCATGTTCCGTATTTATGAGTCATTTTCTACACGCTCCTCTTTCTCATACAGCCAAAATAACAAACCCATATATTATTTGTTGGAGCTATAGAGCTCCAGAGGTATTTTATGTTAATGAGGCTTGTTAAGAGTGCCACTGGGGTTGTAAGTGGCATTATTTTCAAAGCTTCATCTAATTCACTGAAATATCACTGAGCAGCTTTGCAAAGGGTGTTTGATAGATCGCTTTTTAATGTCGTACTTGTTTGGAATTAATAAACATTGTATGTCTTGTGATTCAGTGTTATTTTTATGGATAATTTTCCGGCTTCGGCTGAGTGGGGGTATGTTTAAACACAGTAGAATATTACAGCCATATAGATTACTGTTGTGTGGTTAGCTGCTGTGTGAAATTGCCCACAAATTAGCATGCTGTTGTTATTAGCTTTGATTTTCTCAAAAAAAAAACATTTAATTTGAGGTAAATTAGCTGCAGGTTTTTTCCAGTTGTGCTTTGTAACAATATTAATTATTAGTTGCCAAATTAAATTCTGTCTTCAATAATGTTTGATAAACAAGCATGAGACCTTCGTTTGTGCACTAATCTGCTTTAACGAGATTTGAATATGAAGATATGATTTATTATTTATAGGATAAGTGTGACAAGAAAACATAGCAGCCATGCATGCTGAACACAAATTTTGTTAATAAACTTTCTTTTACATCAAACACAACCACTGAGGATCTTATGATATGATGTTAACCTGGTCTTGACTCTACAGTCCAGTCCTATAAAGGAGACATTGAGTGACATTTATTTGAGCACCTGTGAAACATCTGTCTGTCTCTTTTAACCTAATTTCACAGGATTCTCTTAAGCCTCGGGTATATTTAGATTTTATGTTTGAAAGATGAAGAATACGAGGTAGCTTGAACAATGATATGGTAAGACATTTTAATGATAGTGTTTAATTTATGTTCATTTTGTTATTGCTATCAAAACATGGTGAACAAGGTGTAGTATAATGCAATGTAAGTCGCTTTGGATAAAAGCGTCTGCCAAATGCCTAAATGTAAATATACATGTATAGCACCTAAAAGAGATCTTCAATTCTCTTTTCAGTGGGAACACAATCTTCAGTGTTCCTAGACTGGAGGAAAGATGGACCACTCATGGGCAGCATCAAGAGAACCTATTCCAAGCTAACAGAAAACATTTTCAGAACATTGGCTAATATTCTCTAAAAGTTCTCACAAGGTTATCAAAAAACATTCCTGCAGTAATGGTAACTGAACTTTCTTAACATTATATATAATATATATCAAAAATGTTATTCTTATATAGTTTGAGGAACATTTTTAAAATGTTACAGAATTAAAAAATGTTTGAGTAACGATAATACAGCATCTAAAAAACTGGACATTTAAAATGACCCTTAAATTTTAAGCTGTGTTGTTGACCTGCTATAGTTACACATACAGTAGCTAAATGGACTCTAGTTCTTCAGATCAGCCTGAGAAATATCATCCATACCTCCATCTGAGAGGCGGTTAGAAGGTCAGGGTTGATCTCTGGCAGGCTGTGAGGAGCTTTGGAAACCATCTGGAAAGCTCTGCCAGAACTGGAGGCTTCTCAAACATGCACACAGTTCTGTACCTCCCATTTAGCCGAGTCTGGATAGTTTATCTGCTGAGATTAGTTTCCCATGAGAGAAGAAAGGTTGGTGCCCCTGGTGCTTGGGGGTGAGTCGGGGGG
>JAZGTJ010019883.1:0-10677 GCA_036877575.1 Botia almorhae | reverse complement strand
CTTGTTTATTGTGTTTATTTAATTGGTCCCACTGTTATGACAAGTCTTGTGTTTAAAAGGCATCGAATACAACAGTGGCTTTGATTCTGACAAAAGAACATCAGCGTTTCATGCTGAGATGTTTGCAGGCATCTTGAACACAAAACTTTTAAAAGTTAATTTGTTACCTGTTTCACAGATTATCACTAGTTGATTGGTGAGTCAAATWAGTCCATGCCTATACTCTTTGTGAGGTACTATATACTTTAACAGGCAAGCACCTGTAATTTCTTTGTAGTCATACTTGCTGGAGAAACTAGGTTTTAGGACCAAATTATTCCCTTTTATGCTCAACATACAGAAACAACTGATTTTACAAAAGACATTATTCAAAAGCAAAACAAGAAAACAAAAGACGTTTGGGAGAAATGCCTTGTGGGTAAGACAGCACTTTTTCAACAAATACATGTAATTACAAAGTGGTGTTAACATTTTATTTGCTGCAAATAACAGGAAGGTCAAGTTGTTCCACTTGTCCATTTTTATGAAAATATTATGAAGTGTACATACAATGTTGTATATTAAAAAGAAAATCTTTAAAATTAAATGTGTGTGTGTGTTGTGGATTATTCTTTCAGAAGATATTTGGAACTTTGTTTACAAATAGGCTACACTGATACCTTTGAATTCCTGTTCATGTGTGTATTGGCAGGGAGGACAGTCTTTGGAACTACAGCGTTTAAGCCCTCGTGCTTGGAGTAACCTATGGGTGGTGCTATTGTAAAAATACAGACCACCTGACTTAGTGGGTTACATGTTGTTGCTGTCTCTGACAGAGTGACAGTGTGAGAGAGAGATAATTGTTTAGCCCTGCATGTAAAGGAAGTTAAATGATGTTTTTTCTTTTACCATGGTAGGGCATTAATACCGTGATGTTTTGGAAACACAGGAATACAACACCATAGTACAGTAATAAGATAATAATTCAGTACCATAATATGACCACAGTAGTTTTTTGAAAGGATGACATACATCTGTATACAACACAGAAGTGCAACATTTTCTTTTTAATTTTTGGAAAACAACGTTAAGTGGCGTAATTGTTTCTTTCACGCGCACCAGCCCTTTAAATGTAAATCCACTGTTCGGGATTTACGTGACGTCATTTCCTGAGGGAAAACAGCCGTCCCACAATCTCACGGAGCAGGAGAATATCAGTTACGCATATCTACAGAAAAATAAGCTGGTAGAGCCAGACTGCAGCTTAGAAGATGGATAATTCAAAGCACAAAGTTGTTTTTTGATCGAAGGCGATGCGAGAGGACTCTTTTATCGGTGGAATAGTGATAAATCTTCAGTAAGTAGCTTTTGTCTCGCTTTTGTTTCTGGAATGATGGAGGATCAACAAGTGGATTCGCGCCGCTAGAGCGTGGACGTCTCGAGCTCGCTCATTTTCTGAGGTTGACGTTATTTATATTCGACAAAGGACCAAAGGCGACAACAAACCCAACAAAACACGATCGTGTAGTCGTATGTGAAGGCTGAATGTTTGTGCCAATAAGTAAATGCGCTGTATTTCTTTTGTTCTACGTTGAACGTTATCCGTGCGCAGTTTCTTTTAAGCAAACAGGTGTCACTGGAGTTCATCTCGTGATCGGACAAATGTTAATGTGTGTGTTTATCTATCGCATCGTTATACATTTATATAACAGTTTCATATGCAATTCATCTTTAAAGCAGTTAACTTCTTAAACAAATGCATAATTAGTATTAGCATTAAAGAATACCATGAGTTTTATAACAAATACTTTAGATTATTATATAGAAACCGTCTTACATTGACCCAGTCCTACAAATAACCACACGTTCATGGTTTTGCCTGTGGTTATTTACCGCTTATGTCATTTTTAAACCATGGTGGTCTGTTACTACAGTCTTACTACAGATACCACAGTTTAACAACGGTTGCTATGCAGATGTCATGGGTTTTGATAGGGGCTGGACTGTGAGTCAAACTGAGATTTTCGTGTGATCTTTTTTCCAGGCTGGACTAACTAATCTTCCTGATCATGCTCAGTTTCCTACGCCGGACTCTGGGCCGGCGGTCCATCCGCAAACATGCAGAGAAAACTCGACTCCGGGAGGCCCAGCGAGCTACAACACACATCCCTGCTGCTGGAGATGCCAAGTCCATCATTACCTGCAGAGTGTCTTTGTTAGATGGCACAGACGTCAGCGTTGACTTGCCGGTGAGCTTTTTTTAAACATTAAACATGGGGAATCTCGTAGTGTTGCCATATTGAAAGCAATACTTGCAGTGATTTGGTTGTGAAGTATTTGTCTGGTGTTGCACAACTGAAGTTAAAAGGTGACCTTGATTTGGCATAAGCTGAGTCAAATCCAAAGCATCAGTTTTCAGCCTGTGCTGTCACAGAAAAATATCCTTGTCCACTGAGAAACATATGATAAGGAGAATGTCCTTCTTGTTAATTGCTATTATAGGCTGTTTTCCTAATACACAGTCCTGGGAGATAACCTGCGGAAACAGTAGTAAAGTGAAACTTTACTAAAACTGGTGATGACCAGAAATGTGACTTCAGTTGTTATTTGGACCCTCATAGTCACACTTTGTAACCTTTAGTTTGGCAAAATGAAAATGCTTTAGAGTTCCAGTTTTATTACAAATACTGCACACAGTATGGTGACCATTTATTGGTAATTAAATATATCTGTTCAATTATTGTTTGTAGTTGTCTATTTACAACTAAGGGTGAGGTATCTACATCCTCTTTATTAAACTTGCAGTTGTGTACAGTCATGTGACAATGTATTCATCTCTCTGAGGTCAGTAATGTATAGAAGTTATAAATAAGCTGCACAGCTTAGTTTGAAGAATTGTTGTTTAGTATTTTAAAAGAAGATTTGTATTCTGAATTGTTACATAGCAACATCTCAACTCTTATCTGAAAAGTTCAAGGGATATTTAATTGATTGATCCTTTAGGTACATATGACTTCCTAACATGCAAATTAATTTCTTGGAATGGAAAAATCAGGACCTTACTTGAAATCTTAAAGCTTTTCGCATTATTACATGAGGCTTGATTCTGCAGTGATTCTTCAGGATGTGCCCTCAAAGCAGACCCAGGTCTACAAACCTCCCACGCAGATGGGTGTCATTCTGTTTACAGATTAGCCATAATGGCATCATCCCTTTTGTAGCATGTGGTCTCTGGGCTGCGTTGACAGTGAATTACTTGATCCCCTCAGCTTCTTAATACCTCTGTTTATGCTGTGGGTGAGGAATTTCTGTGACCTCTATGTGATTGTGTGGGCCTGTTAGATTTTAGGTGTGTGAGTACTTCAGTATGTTGTCGAACTGATGAGTCAGGACTTTATGCTAAAATGTTTAAGCAGTACTCATTGACCCTTAAGATTTTAACTTAGGAGTATGTCAAAGATTTATAATGTAAAACAAATCAGTAGATTAGGAAAAATAAAATGTTTATGAAAATTCATAATTTATATCTGAAAATATTTAGGTCTAACATTCGTATTGGGTCTGTATGCTGTTCATTACAAATACTACATGAAAACTTTGCTTATCATGACTTTAAAAGATACTTGAAGCCTACTTTCATTAAAGAAAAGAATATGGAAAAGTTCAGTTGTCCTGACGGTTGTCACTGAAGTGGATCGTCTGGAATATTTGTAAATTGTGATGCCATGGTCAGATTTTTAAACCTGTCAGAAAGCTTTTTGCCTGTTAATCATTTGGCAAAGATCGCCAGTTTGTAGTGTGAGAATGCTCGTTTGTTTCAGACATAATATTGCTCATGTCATTCTGTTCTGGTTTGGTAGGAATCATTGTGATCTGGCTGGTCCCTGTAGATTTCTAATGGCCTTTTGAAGCTGGGCAAGAAGAGCATAATCCATTCACACAGAATTCACATGCCACACTAGTTTACTCTGAGATTCTAATGTTTATTTTTGCTCTGTTCCTTTTCTAGATGGCTGACAGCATTTTGTTTCGGTTGTATAAAATTCCCTCTGATCTGTAATGCAAAGGGAAATGATAGGTGTAAACTGAGCTAGTGATGACTGCTAATTGAAAGGATCTTGACAGGTAGTTCCTGTTGTTTATAACCTGGAGTTAAATCCCACCAAAGACATCAGACGAGTTTTCAGTGTTGTCTACTAACTTTTCCTAGGTTCATTTACAGAGCCACAAAGCTATAGTAGTGCCTTCAGCTAACTTAAATTGATTTGCTTTTTTCCACATGCTGTAATTTGGGACAAACTGTTTATCTTTCTGCTTTCCTCCCACATTTCACAGAGTTCACACAAACTAAGCTCAGATATTCAGAAAAACAAGCCATACACCTCTGAAGAAAGAGAGGGAGAGACATTAAAACTCACTTGTATAGTGTTTTGCCGCAGAAGAAGAAAAACGACATAAACTATCTTCAGTCTGCAAGCTGCACAAGCATGCATTTACCATCTGTAGTATCTCCAAGGAAAGCTTTTCAAACAGTCACCCCTGGATACCCATAAATGCCGAATTGCTGTTTCAGTGCCCAGGCTAAAAGTTAAATACTTTGTTTTCTGCCCTGACTTGTTTGTCCTTTTGCTTTTGAATAAAGCCTGATCTACACAGATGTGTAGGTGTCACAAATCATGTGAAACACACACTAGGGGTGGGTCAGTATGGTCAACTAATCGACTGGGACAATATAAAATTATTTTTATTAATATTTGTGTGTCAGTGCTTAAAATGCAAGTAAAGAAATCCAGCCTGCTGGAGAACATTGAGTTTGGAACTTCTTCGATGAGAAAGAAATGTTGGGAGCAACAGTATGCCAAATTTTTTTTACACAGAGAGCAGCCTCTCATGATTCGGTGGATTAGGGCTGAATTTACTTGGATTAGCCCTCTTTTCTATCTTAAGGCATTTTCACACTAAAGCTTTTGGTACTTACCCAAGTTTGTTTGACGTCAGAGTTTGACTCGTATAATTGATGTAAAAGCTATTGTTCGGGGTTTCAAGTGTTCTTACAGTTCTTGCTGACTCTAATATGGTTCACAATTGGTATTAAAGCAGTCCTGCTGAACTGCTTTTGAGAAGCCCATTATTATTGTAATGCATTAGTATAATGCATTTGTTATTGCTGCTCTTCTGCCGTAATTGCCTCAGGGGTGCAGCTTGCGTTCTTTGCATCTTTTGCGACTCATCCATGGTTTGACGCAAGACTGAGTGTGTGTTATGTTATGGTATAGGAAATCTAAAGCAACAAATAGCTACTGTTAATACTTTTGGGGATGTACCCCGTTTCAAAGGCAAATTATGCAACGTACAAAGAGGGAGGGGTGTGAAATCGGGTTTGAACTGAGTTTCTGTCCTGCTTGCTGGAAGAAGACAGAGGAATGTAACTGCGCCTCCAAAGGCTGAGCGTTGGGCTAGCAGGCTGGAAAACCTCAGCTGAACAATGTGAGCCCTGAGCCTGGGGTTCACTCAAGCGCACAATGGATTCTTTGTCTGCATTCTTGTTGCTTGCTGGGATGCTTTGTAAGCTATGCCAACTGACTGGGGCCTCCATGAGTATCCGGTGCTGAGTGCCCAGGCTCCGGCTACACCCGTCTTCCCACAACAGTCGGGTGGGCAGCTTGTGAGTCAGCGCTCTTTGGTTTCTACACACAGATATAAGCAGCTACATCCATGCTAATAAGCCCCTACTTCATGTACTTTAAGACCGAAGACGAGGCAGTTTGTTTAGCTGGTGTGTGACACTGTCGGCGAAATCTTTTTGAAAACAAGAATCGCAAACGTTTAACTCACGTTTCAGAAATCTTTTTTTTGAGCCCCCACAAAATGGCCCCACTTAGACTGTGTTAGTAACATTTATCACTTTAAATCAAACCTCGTGAAATGTTTGACTGTTCACATTGCTGTTTATGAATCTGGAGGTTTTGGATCAGGGGCTTCTTTCTTGTGATAAGATGATGCAGAACTGTGGTTTTGAAATCAAGCACTGTTGGAATTAAATGGTTGTTGTGGAGGGTTATCATGGTTACCAAAAAACTATTCCTTCAGGTTGTACACGGTACATCTTGTTCCACCTTGTTCCAATAAACACGTGCAAAACCATAAATAAAAGTGATGTTTGGGTAGATAAATGTATTATTGGTTCAGAAGCTTTGCCTCCAAACTAGACTTTAAGATTTAAATCTTATCTTTTTCTCTTCCCAGAAAAAAGCCAAAGGTGCAGAGTTGTTTGATCAGATCATGTACCACCTGGATGTTGTAGAAAAGGATTACTTTGGCCTGCGCTTCATGGACTCAGCCCAGGTCCCGGTAAGAGCAAAATGTTTTTAAGTGTATTCAGGATTTGTCTTTGTCATCACAAAGTGGACCTTCAATGTTGAATGAATCCTTTCACACTTCATGCTACAAAAATAGTAATAATTTATTTTTGAAACTTCAAAAATGATCAAATCTGCTAAATTATAACAGACAGCGCTCAAGCTAGCACAGAGAACGGAGAGAGAGAGGGAGGGAAGAGCGTGAGAGGAATGTGGGGGAGAGGACACTGAGACTGTCTATTCTTCCATCAGCATGAGTGCCTCCACCCTCCCTTCCTCCCTCACACATTGTCCATGCATCACCCTGTTAGAGGAACACGGCTTAATAGACCGGGCCGAAGTTTCTAAAGCACTGACACAGAAAGTTGGTTCCTGTTAAATGGTGTCTGTTTGTTAAAGTGTGTAGTGTGTAACTTTTGTTGCATGTGATTGGGGAGGAAGTTAGGTGCGGAAACCTTAGAGAAAAGCATTCTTGCACACTTGACCTTGTCGTTTATGACAGAACATTTGTAGCATGAAGGAAATTTCCCTGCTGACTTAACTACTTATTGATTCGTAATTTGTTTCAAAACTGATTTCTGTGTGCAAAGATGTAAATTTGCAGTCATTTGAAATGTGCTTGTTGGTAACGTCTTGGACTGTAATAGGACTGTATAAGCTTAATGTTTTGATACAGAAGTCTAAAGATGATATAAACGTGTGACATATTTTCTTACATGTTACAGCATTGGCTCGATGTCACCAAAAGCATCAAAAAACAAGTCAAAAGTAAGTAGAATGTTGTTTCATTGCCTGAGCAGTTCTAGCATTGCCAGATATTGTGGACAGCACACAATCTTTTAAAAGAGAGCTTGATTTTTAGTTAGTCTTCCTAAATGCTCTTAAAAAGATAATGGTAATGATTAACTGTCTGTGAATTCCAGGTAGTAATGAACCATGAAAAGGAGACTCCTGTATCTCCTCTGTGATTCTCCCTCAGATTCCATTTCTGTTCTCAAAGCATTGTGTCTTAGCAACAAGCTGTGCACCACCCAATACACAATCACTGTCAACAAGGCAAAATGCTGCATTACATTCTATTCTTTGTCTTTATGCTTCAGTTGGACCACCATATTGCCTCCATATGAGAGTAAAGTTCTATTCCTCTGAACCCAACAACCTGCACGAGGAACTTACCAGGTTTGTTACCTGTTCGTAAGGTTAACAGTCTAGTATTGTTTATGCAGATATATTACTCAACCTTCTTTGTCATTCGTTATTTCTTGTAGATACCTTTTTGTACTACAGTTAAAGCAGGACATTTTCAGTGGCAAGTAAGTGAAGTTGCCTACAGTTTGTCTGCATTGACACGGGTCCATTTATGAATGTACAGTGGCCCCAAAAAAGTATTTGGACATTAAAAATGTATAAATGTCATTGCATTACATAACAACATATCAGCTCACTCCCACTTACAGGTTTTGTAAGGACGCCAGAAACTTTTCACATCTGTCAGAATTTGTTACCATATAATCTTTAATTGTCTGAAAGAAGTTATCTAAATATTCGTCTTGTTCAATATAGGTTAGAGTGCCCATTCGAGACGGCAGTGGAGTTGGCTGCATACTCTTTGCAAGGTAAGTAACCATTCTCTAAGTTTCCTTAGTTCCTTAGTGGCTGCAAGTTAGATATGAATCTAAATACTCACATTAGATTCAGAAGTTTTAATTATGGTTACATGACAGATAGATTAGGAATTAGTTCCCTAGAAATAGTTAGGAATTATCACTGGTACTTGGGTTAGGTGAATCACAACAGTAAAATGCAAAATGGCAAGCTAGCATATTTTATATTGGGACAGTTTTATCTAATGCTATGGATGCTGTCATTTCTCATATATCTTTACCTTTCAGCTGAACTGGGTGATTGTGACCCGGCTGAGCATGCACTTGAACTAGTGTCAGAATTCCGGTTCATCCCAAACCAGACAGAAGAGATGGAACTCGCTATCTTCAATGCCTGGAAGGAGTGCAGGTATAAACGAGGGAGCTTATTCTATTAAAAAGTTATAGCCAAGTATAATGACTCCTATTTAAAAAGTCCTTCGAGGGCAAATCTAAATAGAAAGCAGGTCGATGAATGTCAATATGCAGGTCACCACCTTTAACTCTGCCTGGATCCCCCCTGTCTACTCAGCCAAAGCTCTACTGTTGACCTTGACCTTTCTGTATGTGATTTATGACCCGTCACTGTAGCTTTAACAAGTTGTAATCTACAGCAGATGCGTAGCAGCTTGGGTTGTTTCTGTAGCAAAGCTAAAATTTCATGCTGCTGTCTTGCTTCAAATTGTGTTTTACTCGACGTTACAGGGGCCAGACACCAGCACAAGCTGAGATAAACTACCTGAACAAGGCCAAATGGCTGGAGATGTATGGGGTGGACATGCATATGGTCAAGGTACACAGATCATTCTGTCTCTGATAGGTTTGCTGTATTTGAAGCATGAGCTTTCTAACATCATGCAGTCGAGGGGGAAGCATGTATGTTTCTAATGACTGTTCAATCCAGCTGCATTCAGGTACTTACCTGTTCTTTATGTTGCCGTCTCCAGGCACGAGACGGAAATGAATACAGCCTGGGTCTGACCCCCACTGGAGTCCTCGTGTTTGAGGGGGAAACTAAGATCGGCCTGTTCTTTTGGTAAGTATTCCCTTACCTTAAACTGGGATAGGAAAATGATCATTGAGAAAATGACACACTTCAAACCCTATGGTTTAGTAGCTTGCTTAGTATTTAATATGTGTAGTTTAGTATTCGTCCTCTAGAAGTCATAGGTCAGTAAATTCAATTAACAGTCAAAAGCTGAAGTGAGCTGGTTGTCTGCACAGGCCCAAGATCACACGTCTGGACTTCAAGAAGAGCAAACTTACCCTGGTGGTGGTGGAGGATGATGAACAGGTAATTCAGCAGACAGAAGAGGTAAACGCACACCTCCCACACACACACACACACGCACACACACATTCCTTTACATCATCAGGGTCATATGTGAACCTGGTGTATAAGGGGTGGTCATAAACCGTTGTAATGAGTAAAACAATATTTGTCTTAAGCTGCTGCAAAATGCCAGTGATCTCTTCAGTATGTGGGAACACTGACCTGAGTGCAAAGGGCACCAGAGTTCGAAAAGCAAAGTTTAAGCCATTGTTTAGACACGCAATTGGTTCTTTGATGTTGTTTGTGTTTACATTACAAGTGCCATATGGTCACATGTCTTTCTGACAACCCCCAAATGTGTTTTGTTTGATTGGATGACAAGACTCATTGGACCGCATGAACACCTGTATTTAGGCCTGTGATCGGTTCGCCATAAACAGATGTTAAATCCAGCTGTGAATATGGGGTCTTATGCTGTTCTCTTCCATCATTGTGTTGTTTATACCTCCCGCTGCAGCTGTCAGTGTGAAATGTGGCTTTAAGCACGCTTCGTGTTCAACTCCCTGTTTTTTATTTAATCACAACATACTCTGCACTTAAAGAGTCATATTCTGTAATAATAGTGATCATTTTATACACCATAAGTGGCCAAACCTTTGTGTGCAGTCTATGATTTGCTTACAGTAAATTTCAGAGAGGTGAGGGCAAAGTTGCTCAGGCAGAGAACTCAGTTTCATACCTTGTCAAGAAGAGTCGTCTTCTTTTACAAAAAGTCTCTTAGTTACAAAATTGAAAGGCCAGACCTTGACAAAGGGGTTTTGATAAGAGCAGGCTCAGCTCCATGGAATTCAGCCACCTGCAGCAGGTCAACGCGTCATTGACTTGCTTGCGTTACGTGCTTATGTTTCTGATTTATTTCTCAAAGAGATTTTTTCATAGTGCATTTATTTGGGAGATGCAGTTTTTAGAGCGTAATGTGAAGTTTATGCCTTTGTGCATCCATGACAGAAGAAGCGGGTGTTTATGTTCTCGCTGAGACTTTCTTGGCATCTCCGTAGCTTGAGTTAATAAATGACAGTCTCCCTTCAGGCATGCTTGGCATCTGGAGAACTTCACACTTTATAAAGCACTGAGGCTGCTAACATGAGGACAGAAGGGCCTGTCACTCTCTTAAAGTCAGTCAGTCTGAGCCTGTGTTTGGATTTGATGGTATTTAATTCAGTGCACATGTATGTGTTTAGCACGTATCACAATACATATAGTTTCAAAGCTGCTTTACAGAAAATGCATGTTGTGCACATGAGTGAAAAGTGTGTTGTTAGAATTGATTTTCAGAAACTTCAAAGTTTGAAATGGCACAAATTTTGCAGTTGGCTAATATTGTGTAT
Source organism: Botia almorhae (assembly GCA_036877575.1). Lineage (NCBI taxonomy): Eukaryota > Metazoa > Chordata > Actinopteri > Cypriniformes > Botiidae > Botia > Botia almorhae. The sequence goes on along the minus strand of JAZGTJ010019883.1, from coordinate 35 downwards.
AAAATTAAGAAAGTATCGGAAAACCAGAACTGTAA